>JAAAKG020101234.1:0-15878 GCA_010014905.2 Druon quercuslanigerum | reverse complement strand
TGAAAATATTGTTTATAGTATTTATAATATAATATTGAATATTTAAAAAAACAAATACTTTCTTATTACCTTCTAAATTTTTCAAAAATCTTAGAAAATTTTGTTCGAAATCTTCAAAAAATTACATTTTGTTTTAAATTTTTTCAAATTTTTATTGGCATCAGATCGCATCACTGGCAACATAATTGAAGAAAAATTAAGAGAAAATTATTACTTTTTCCCCTTGAATTTTAAATTTAATTTAATATTGCAATTAAATTAAAATTACAGATCTTTAAATTCCTAATATATCAAGTAAAAATATTGCATTGACAACAACAACAAAACGAATTTTTAAAAAATAGTTAAATTTTCAACTACAGAAATTAATTTTTAACTGAAATTATGAATCTTTAGTCCAAAAATTAATTTTTAACACAGTAAAACTTCTGATCGAGCATGTAACAACTGATGTCTAAACAAAATTAAAACAAAAATTAATTTCAAATAAAAAATAGTTCAATTCAACCAAAACAAAATAGTTCGTTTTTTGGTAATTGAATTTTCAAGCCAAAAAGATGAATGTTCTATCAGACAGATGAATTTTCAACCCGAAAAAATAAATTTTTAAATAAAAAAAGATTGCTTTTAAACATATATGTTCTTTAAATTACTATTTCTGACCGCTTTTTGTACAATTAATCGTATTTTCCCTCTTGTAAAACTTGGATATTAGAAATTTCTTATTTTTTTACATTTTAAAAACTATGTATAATTTTTTTGACATTTCCAGGTCATGGAAACAATCATTCAATTTTGGGATGTCCTTGAAAATGAGATCTGGAGTCCGCAAAATATGGACAGGTCAAGATTCCTTTTAAAAAAAGTAGCAATATTCTGAACGACTCATATGCAAGTATAAAAACATCAAATTGCAAAGATACCAATTAATTTAAAAATTGACGCAAAGTGCACAATAATAATTTCGCGAAATACTGCAATTTTATATACAGTTAACTTTTGGACTGCATGCTCTAGAAAAAAGTATTTAGATTAAATGTTCTAAAATCTGAATCTAAAAATGTACCTGAATCCATCTTGGCCGCATGACAAATCCATTTTATTAGAATTCGTCGAAGCAAAAAAAAAATTCAAAACACATGTGTACCAATAATTCATTGTACCTGTACGCATCAGAAGCAAAGTGAAATACTGCTTACAAACCGGATCATGATGATACATTTAACGACTACACTGTAATAGTTCCTATAGAAACGAGCAGGTTTCGAAAGTATTTGGTCGTATTGGGATAATAGTTGGGATGAACTACTTAGAACTTACCTTTTTGGACAGTTGCCTTGCACTTGCACAAACTGAATCTTTTTTGGATATCAAAAAACTCTGACTTGCATCTTGGCAAAATCTTTTTACGACTAAATGATTTGAGTTCCGCGAGGCGATTGAGAGGCGACTGGCAACAACACGGCCACTTGTTAAAGACCGACCCTGCACTCCTGTTGCGACGTGTTTGCTCGACTCCGTGACATAACACATGTGCAAGACTCCACACAGACGAGTGCCACACAACCAGGGCTGTGCTTAGAAAATTTACAGCTTATAGATTATAGAATAATAGAATCGAGTTAAAGCGTAACCTTTTCATCTATAAAATAACCTATTATAGTTCTATTTCTGATTATGTGACTGGCAACAATTTAAATTATGATACTCGTGATGAGTCACTTTTTGAAGATATTTATGGTGACCATAATTGATTTTCGGAAAGTAGGACAAGAAGCTTTGAAAAATCAGAATAAAGCAGGACACAAATTTATTTTAAAAAGAGGACAAAGCAGGATATAAAAGTTTGAAAAATATGACAAAGTAGGACATAAAAGTTTAAATAAAAAAGAGAATTTTCAAAAATATTTTTCAAATAAACTGTTTTATTAAATTTTATCAACGCTTACCATCTTATCTTTTTATTTTTAAAACCTGATGCATTCTAAACAATATCACAAATGTACACATATATATTTTTCGTATAGTAGGAATTTTTAATAGTACCAAAGTTCATTGAAAATAAAAATTCATCATTTGAAAAATCCGGGCAAAGTAAAAAATCCTGTAGGACAACTCACACAAGCCCTGAAATGAGGAAATGTTCGGGGAAATCCGGACGGATGGTCACCCTAAATATATTCCCTGCTTGAAGTAGAAGGATTGAAAAAGATAGAAATTGGGATAGGAAAAGATAGAACTGTAGACGTTGGGATTAAAATTCATTCCGAACCAATCCGAATTTTTCCGAAACATTCCGGAATTTGTATCCGAATCAGTTTCAATCCGATCTAAACCGAAGGAAGTTTCGAATCCTTTTTAATCCTTCTTAATACGTCCGTCAATTCTAAATTCAATTCAAAGGAATCTAAAGCTTTTCTTTCAATCCTCTTTAATCCGTTGCCCCCAATCCGCTTCAATCTAAAGTCAATCCGAAGACACTTCAATCTATGCTTTCAATCCGAATGAATCTGAAACCAATCTGAAAGGTCAATCCGAATGAATCCGAGCCCCATGCGGAAAGATAGCTTAATCACTTTGAATTCCTTTGAAGCCGTCAGTCAATGTGACACATATGAAAAAACTTTCATTCCTTCTCAATCCGTTGTCTAATTCGAATGAATCCGAAATCATTCCGAACGAATTTCAATCCTTTCCAATCCGTAATCAACAAAAACTTTAATCCGAATCAATCCGAAATTTAATTTGGACACACCTTTCAATCCGAATAAATCTGAACACACTTTTCAATCCATACTTCCAATCCGATCACACTTTTCAACCTAATCCGATAAAGTTGAAACTAATCCGAAACCACATTTTAATCCAAATGGTCAATCCGATTGAATCCGAGGCCAGTCGAAAAGAAAGTTTTGTCCCTCTGAATCCTTTTTGATCCGTTAGTCTTTTCAAAGTTCAATCCTCATGAATCCGGCATCAAGCCGAATAAATCTGACTGGATCAGACACCAAACTGAATAAATGCGACATCATATAAACAAATTACATTCCTTCTCAATCCGAATGAATGTGAAATTATTCTGAATGACTTGTAATCCTTTCCAATCCGTCACCAACAACAACTTCAATTCGAAATGTAATCCGGCCATACCGTACAATCCGGCGGTGACCCCAATCCGAATCAATCCGATCACACTTTTCAATCAAAATTCTTCTAATCAGAAGACACGTTCCAATCCGTCTGTCTAATACGATAATTCTGAAATCAATTCAAACTCACATTTCAATTCGAACGGTCATTTAGAATGAATCCGAGCCCCGCCAGAAAAGATGTTTTAATTCTTTTGAATCCTTTTCAATCGGTGAGTCTTTTCAAATTTCAGTCCGAATGAACCCGTCGTCAAACCGAATAAATCCGACACCAAGCCCACTAAATACGTCACTTATATAAACGAACAACTTCAATCCGAGTAAATCTGATATATAATCCGGACATATCTCTCAACCTGTGACAGCAGTTCGAATCAATCCGAACACACATTTCAATACGTGACCCCAATCCGAATCAATCGGAACGACTTTCAATCCTTTCTAAAAAGTTCCCAGTGTCCAAAATCAAATCCGGACACAATAACTTGCAATGCTTTCCAAAAAGTGCCCACAATCCGAAACAGTCCGAAATATAATCCAGACATACCCCTTCTAATCTATGACCCCAATCGGAATCAATCCGCGCACACTTTTCAATTCGTAAACCCAATCCGAAGCAATCGGAATAACTTTCAATCCCTTCTAATAAGTGCCCAAAATCCGAAATCTAATCCGGGCATACCTTTCAATCCGTGATCATAATTCGAATCAATGCGAACAGACTTTTCAATACGTGACTCCAATCTAAATCAATTCGAATTAATCTCTGAGCGACTTTCAATGCTTGCTAAGAAGTGCCCATAATCCGAATCAATTTTGAACCTAATCCGCACATATAGCTTTCAATCTATGACCCCAATCCGAATGAATCCAAACACACTTTTCAATCCGTGAACCCAATTTCGAATCAATCGGAACGACCTTTAATCCCTTCTAATAAGTGACCACTATCTGAGTCAATCCCAAATCTAATCCGTTGCTTATCTTTCAATCCGGAATCCCCATCCGAATCAATCCGAACGACTTTCAATCCTTTTTAATAGGCTCTTACAATCCGAATGAATACTGAGAGGTATGACTAAAAGACTATAAGATAGTATTGATAACATATTAAGCCAATTTCAGCTGTGTTATTAGCACTATTTAAAAACAATACGAATTACTATAAAGTTTTTATTAATAATCTTAAAAACAGTTTTTATAACTGCACTAAAAAACTTTAAAAACACGTTTTTTTGTGTTAAGCATTAAATAACAAATATTACATACCGAAAAAGTTGTGTGTTGAATTCATGTTTGATTGGAACCTTGCTTTGACCTCGGATTGTTTAGACTTTGAATTAGGTCGAATTCAGTCTGATAGAAGTATTGGGCTTCACCTCGGATTAGTTCGGATACAGTAGGATTGGAATCTTTGTGTTGAAATCGGGTTAGGTCGCATTCAATCGAATTGCCATTCTTATTTCAACTTCGGATTAAATCGAATAGGAATCCTGGTTTCTGAAACCGGATTGGGTCGATTTCAGTCGAATATAAATCTCGGTTTGACCCTGGATTAGGTCAAATTCAATCGGATTGGTATCCTTGTTTGAACTTTGGATGAAACGGATAAGAATCCGTAGTTCGACCTCGGACTGATGCGAATAGAAATCTCTGGTCAGACTTCGGATAAGGTCGGAATGAAACTGCTTCGTTCGGATACTAATTCCGGAATAAAAAGGATTAAGAAGGATATAATTTTTGTATGTCCGAAACTTTCACGGGGATCTTCTATTCCCCTCTATGGGTCACATCTGCATCCCTAAAACGCTATCTTTTATATCCTACAATCTTAATAATTTTGTATCACTTTCTCTACTTTTCATGACTGAGGACTCTTATCTTTTTCAATCTCTTAGTCTATCTATTTATTAAGAATTTTAATATTTTTCAATCTATTTTTCTATCTTTCGTAACCCAGGACCTTTATATTTTTCTTAAATTCATTCATAGGATGATAAAAAAAAGAGAAGATTGGTAAAGATAGACGTCAATTTAAATTGGCAGACAGATAGAAAAACACTGACGTGCATATACACTCCAAGTTCGATATACTAACAGTTTCGGGGGTGGCCTCGTACTGGCCTTGTTCTTAAATTGGTACCCTCGAAACGTAAACAGTCAGGGCCGCCTGCCCCGTTTTCAAACTCTAGCCTTGTGCCTGAGAAATTGTGTGGATTAGCAGTTCCAGGAATTACAAAACCGGATCGGCTTCTATGGGACCCGGAGTGTATAAAGGATAGAATAAGCAAGAAAAGACGATATTGAAAAAGATAGACATGAACTTAGATTGAAAAAAAGAGAGAATATGATACATTTTCTCTATCTCTATCATAAAGATTCAAAATTATTAAAAAAGATAGGATCTCTATGTTTTTACTTCCAGCAGAGTAAAATGATTTAAATAACTCAGATTTCAAGAAAATATTTCCCATTAAAATATATGAATTCTCAACCAAAACGACGAATTGCCTGCGAAAAAAATAATTTCTAACAAAAAATAATATTTTTGAACATAATAGTTGAACTTTCAACTAAATAGTTAAATCTTCAATCCAGAAAGACGAATAAAAATAAGTTCTTTTTCGACCAAAAAAGATAAAATTTTTAATTAAAAAAGATGAGTTTTTTACCATAAAATAATTTCTAATCCAAAAGGATGAACTTTTAACAAAGAATTGAATTTTTGAGAAAAAAATGATCATCAAAATCGTTGGATTTTCAACCTATTACACAGATAAATTTTCAACCATGAAAGAGGACTTTTACCATAAAATATAAACTTTATAGCAAAAGACGAATTTTAAACCAGTTGAAATAAACGAAAAAAATGTAAAAAAAAGTTCAATCCTCAACGAATAAGATGAATTTTTGACATGCAAGATATAATTTTCTAACCAGAAAGACGAATTTGCAACAAAATATGTGAATTCGCTACCAAATATTTGATTTTTAAATAATTAAATAATTGATTTTCAACAAAAAATTGGAATACTAGTTAAATGTTCAGATACAAAAATTAAATTTTAACAAACAAACAAAAAAAAAAAAGAATTTTCAAGATAAGAAGTTAAATTATCTACCAGAGGTTAATCTTAAGACAAATTCATTTTTAACAAAGTACAAAGTTCAACTTCCAACCAATTAGTTGCTACTTATTAAAATTAACAGATTATTTTGATCATTTCATTCAATAAATTAAAACAGAGAACCCCGGGATTTTTTAATTTGTTTAAATTCTTTTGAATTCTTTTCAATTCACTCTGAATTTCTCAATTGATATTGAATTTACCATGAATTTTTATCAATTGAATATGATTTCTTAAAAATTCTCTTGAATATCTCTTGAAATCCACTTAATTCAAAGGATGATTTTTATATTTTCAATTGGAAATAAAATTTATCTTCATGGTCGAAAATTCATTTTTTACGGTGGAATATTAATTTTCTTGGTGAAAAAATTCGTCTTTTTGATTTGACAGTTTCTTTCTTTGGTTGGAAATTTAAATATTATTGGAAATTTAACTATTATCTGGAATTTCACTATAATCTTAACTATTTATTTTCGCAAAAAATTCACGTTTTTGATTGACAGTACATTTTTTTGAATTACAATTGAACTATTTTGTTAAAAATTTTTTGTTTTTTCCTAATTAAAAATTAATTTTTTACTGTGAATATAACAATTCCATTGTGGATTAAAAATTTATTTTTTTGCTGTTGTAAATTAATATATTATCTTGAAAATTTATCCCACGGGTAGAAAAATGTTTACATTTTTTTTTACATTTTGAAAAAAGATTTAGTTACAAAATGCATTTCTTTGGTTGAAAATGTAACTATTTTGTTGTAAATGCATGTAATTCAGTTAAAAATAATTCTTTTTGATAAGAACATTGATCATTTTGGTTAACAATTTATCCTTTTGGTTTAAAATTAACTTTTTTGATTAAAAATCTAACTAATTTGTTGAAAAATCATCGTTTTGGTTATAAATTTAATTATTTTGATGAAAATTCTTCATTTATTGTTAAAAATTAATTTTTTAAAATGAAAATTTAACTAAGTTTTTGATTAAAAATTCATGCTTTTTTATTCGTTTTTTGTGGTAGAATACTAATTTTTCTAGTTAGAATCTTTTGTTAGAAATTTAGCTTTTTCGATGAAAATTGATTTATTTTGTTGAAAATTAATCTTTGTTAAGTGAAAATTATTCTTGTTGGTTGAACATTCATTTCTTTAGTAAAAAAAATTAACTTTTTGTTGAAAATCCTTTTTTTTTATTGTAAATATAACCATTCCATTTTGGGTTGATTTTTTTTGTGCGGAAAATTAATATCTTTTGTTGATCTTGATATTATAAATGAAAACAAGGATCATTAAAGTTATTAAAAAATAATTTTTATGCAATTTTTTTAATAATAATTAAAATAGTATAACATTTAAATAGCATTTATAAATGTATTTTTGGTAGAAAATTACAAATTTAAAAAAAAATTTAATTGAAAATTGATCCATTTGGTAAAAAATTTAACTATTAGGTACACAATTCATTTTTTGATTAAAGATTTATACATATATAGATAAAAATGTATTTCTTTGGTCGAAAATTTAACTATAGGTACACAATTCATTTTTTAATTAAAGCTTTATACATTATAGATAAAAATGTATTTCTTTGGTTAAAAATTTAACTATTTAGTGGAAAATTCGTCTTTTATGGTTAAAAATTAGTATTTTTAATGCGAAGATAAGTATTCCATTTTTGGAGGTACAAATACAAAGTACTGCCCTGAACTCTGGACCAGTGAACTACTCGACATAACCTTCAAAGTTCAAATTGGAAAGGCATTGTCATCATTGCGAGCGTGAGATTGTTCTATTGTACATATGTACAAGATAAAAAGTTGTTGAATTACTTTAGATATTATTATAAAGTAGCGAGAAATTCAGAATGTCAGCAAAAGGGAAGAAGATGAAAAGTAAAATTTCTGAAAGACGAAAGCGTCAAGTGGTTGGCAAGGAGGAAAGGTATCGCCAGGAACAAGACAGATCTGACAAGGAAGATGAATCAGGTTAGGCTTCATACAAAAAATAAAATACTGACTTTCTTTTGTCAATATTGTCTAAATGACTCCAATTGTGCGACAATTTATTTTTCCAATTGCGTATATATTTATGTAACGTTATGTCTTGTGTCAACTCATCAAGGGTCGATCATGCACATAGATCGTAGAACAAGGGTTTCAAGCATTTATTTTTTTGATTCACCAATATTTGAATTATCTTTAAAGGGTTAAAATTATTCTTTTAATATTATATAAATTACCTTGGATGAACATTAGTGAAAAGGGTACTAAACATAACCTATAATATTTTCAGACTTCACACTCTTTTTCCCTACTACTCTTTTTTTTTACAAGCAACATCCCCGGTTTTCATTTTGTCGCTTACATACGAACTGAAATAATATAACCATATACAAAAATCCAACTTTTTGGATGCAAGTTCATTATTTTTAATTGAAAATTCTAATATTATGTATATTTTTGGTCCATAATTAACCTTTTTTGCTTAAAAGTTGTATTACTTCATTTAAAATTAAATTATTGGGTTTTAATACTTAACTATTTTGTTAAAAAATCATCTAATTTGGTGGAAAATTAAACTCTTGCGTATGATTCGTCTTTTTGGATAGAAAATTCGTCGTTTTGTACTTTAGAAAATTAATGTTCTTGGTAAAAAATTCAGTTATCTGGTTTAAAATTAATTTATTTTGTAGTAAATTTGACTGTTCTGTAGTAATATCGTCTTTTTGGCTTGAAAATTCATATCTTTTGGTAGAAATTTAATTTTTTTCGTAGGAAGTGCAACTGTTTCGTTGAAAATTTAATTATTTAGTTGAAAATTCGACAATTTTGTTCAAAAATTATCTTTTTTGGTTACAGATTCAATTATGTGGTTGAAAGCAACAATTAAAAGTTAACTTTTCTGTTGAAAATTGATCATTGTGGTTGAAAGTTCGTGATTTTGGATTGAAAATTCAACTTTTTTGGTAAAATATTCAATTTTTTGGGGAAAAATTAACTTTTTTAGATTTGATATTTTTGCTTTGAAAATAATACTATTTTGTAGAAAAACTTCTGTTTTGCTTGAAAATTAAATTTTGTAATGAAAATTGAAATGCGTGGTAAAAATCCCGTTTTTTGGATTGATAATTCATATTTTCGGTTTAAAAATTCAACTGTGTTTTAGAAAATTCGACTTTTTGGCTTGAAACCTTACAAATTCACTTGACATTTTTTTCTTTCTTCGCTGAAAAAACTTCATTATATGAAGATTCATCTCTTGTATTAAAAATTTAACAATTATTTTTACATTTTGTTGTTGTTAAAAATTACCTTTTTCTGGTTAAAATTGAACTATTTGGTAGAATCTTAGTTTTTTGCTTGAAACTTCAATAATTCCGTTGTAAGCTTAAATTTATTGTTGAAAAATCAAATGTTTTTTATGAAAAATCGTCTGTTTAGATTGAACATTCAATTGTTTTAGTAGAAATACAACTATCTGGGAAAAGTTTTCTTGTTTGATGATTTATCTCTAGTTAAAATGCCACATTTAACTTGAAATGTTGAATGTTTGGTTAAAAATTGAATTTTGTTGTTGAAAATTTTAATTTTTAGGTTCAAAATTGAACAATTTGGTGTATTTTTTCATGGATAAGATCATTTTGTTTAAAAATTCTACTTTTGTTAACAATTTGTGTTTTTGATTTAAACTTTTGACTTTGTAGGTTGAAAATCCAATTTTTTGTTAAAAAGTTCTCTTTTGCTTGAAAGTTCATCTCTTTTGATAGAAAACTACACTATTTTGTCAAAAATTGAATATATTTCGACTTTAAATCGTTGGTATATGGTACCAAAATTAATTTTTATTTGAAAACATGTATTTCCCTATCTTTATGAAAAATAACTCTATTTCCCTTGTATTTAGAGCATTTTGGGCTGTGAAGTCTGAATTTTTTTAAAAGGTTTTATACGTTTTCTACTTTGATTTCCAGGATTTAATAAAAGATTTGATTTTGCTTTGGCTACTTGGTTACTTTTTTTATTTTTAAGAACATTACAAATTTTTTGAAGATCTAAAATGGTTAATGTGTTAGCGCTATTTATCTAAACGGAGGTGTTTAGATTGGAATAATCAGGATTTTTCCCCAAGTTTGCCAATTTTTGATCTTGTAGAACCTGAAGAAGAAACACCAATTTCCTTTCCCGTTGCCATGTGGGATTTGGAACATTGCGATCCGAAAAAATGTTCTGGCAGAAAATTGGCCAGGCACGGACTGGTGAAAACACTTCGATTAGGCGCTCGATTTGCTGGATTAGTGTTGACACCAGTTGGCAAAAAAGTATATACCTATTTACTATAAAATTTCAGTAATTATATAATTTCAATTTCGCTAAACCTAAAATTGCTCATGTAAAATGAAATAAGGTTAGTATACTAGTTATGGCAACTCAAAGAAATCTTCTATTGTTTGGAGGGATTGAATTTTTTTTTACATTTGCAATTAACGAATTATGCGGACTAATTAAAAATAATCGAAGTAATCAATATTATTATTTTTTTCATCCAATCCATGGAAATAAAAGAAATATTTTTCTGTTGGGATGATTTTAATTTTTTATAGCTTGGGGGATCACAAAGGTTCATTAAAATAAATTTTCGGTAGAAAAAGGGGGATTTTATTTCATTATTACAAAATTTGTATATCCTACGCGTATCTCATGGTTATTCAACCATTTAAAACAAATTATGTTTAGCTATATTTGATAAATCTGTTCAAAACTTGAGCATGCTGAATAGATCAACAACAAAAGTGAAAAATTCTTATGTTTGAGTTTTTAAATGTATGTTTATCAGTAGATACATTTTGATTTCTTATTCTCATCAATTTTTTTAGTGTATTTGGTACTTGGTATTTGGTATTTGGTATTTGGTGTATTTTGGTATTTACTTCTTGGTACAGAACAATCATTGCTTCAAAATATTTTTATGAGTAAGCTAGAAAGAAATAATTCTAAAAACACACAAGTTATTATTTGAAAATACTACTTTTTCTTTTTTTGATTCTTTAGTTGTTTAAATTTGATTCTAAATATATTTTCATCAGTTGAAAGCTTTCAGACGTTGAAAACTTGTTTTTTGTGTTAAAGAAAGATTATAGTGTACAAAAACAAAAATTAAAACATCATTCACGAAATAAACCAAATATTTTAGAAGAATTAAAAATAACTAAACATTTTTATTTGTTTCTCACCAGACTTGCGAGTGTTTCCTTTATTTTCTTCTTTAGCCCTTTCTTCTCATTTTACCACTTAATTGCAAACTAAATTAATAGAAAACAATAAAAAAAATCCAACTATATGTAGTTTAAATTTAATAATTCTTGGTTAAAATTTCCACTATTATATTATTGGTCAAGAACTATTGTTTTATGTTAAATATTTTATTATTTATTTAAAATTTAATCATTTGATTGTAAATTCAACTATTTTCGTAGAAAAATCAACTAATTGGATGAAAATTCAACTATATTGGTAGAAAATTAAACTATTTTCTTTAAAATTATTCTATTTGTTGAAAAGATATATTTTCGGACTAAAAATTCCACTGATTTGATAAAAAATAATCTTTTTGGTTTTAAAAATTAACTTTCTTGTTGAAAATTCATAATTTTGGATTGAAAGTTCAAAGTTCTTATTGAAAATTCGTCTTTTTAAATTGACAAATTCAACTGTTTTCATAGAAAAAATCAACTATTTGGTTAAAAATTAACTTCTTTGTTGAAATTATATATTTCCAATTTAAAAATTAAACTGTTTTATAGAAAGTTCATCCTTTTAGTTTCAAATTTTAACAGTTCGGTTGCAATTTGTTTTCTTTCTTGACTGAACAATCTGTTTTGTTTGGAAAATCATCTATTTTATTCAAATTTTGTCTCTTTGGTTGCAAATTCAACTATTTGGTGGAAAACTATTTTGTAAAAAATACAATAGCTTTTAGAAAATTAACCATTTTGTCTTGAAAATTCCAAATTCAATTTGGTTGAAAAATGAACTATTTTGTTGAAAAGTCTTCTGTTCTCATTAAATTCAATTGTTTTATATTTAAAATTAAAATCTTTCGTGGTTAAAGTATTAACTATTATGTCAACTACTTTCTTATAATCTATTTTTTGGTTGAAGATCCATCATTTTAGTTGAAAATGCAATGATTTGATATAAAAATTAATTTATTTGATTAAAAGTTTAATATTTTTATTTAACATATCATAGACTTGAAGCATTTCATTTTAATTCCATATTAATTCATACTATAATTTTTGGTTGAAAATTCATAATTTAGATTTCAAACATTCAAATTTTGAAAGAAAATTCGAGCATTTGTGTGAAACTTAACTTAACTTCTTTGTTTGAAATTTATATTTTTGTTGTAAAGATTTAACTGTTTTGTAAAAGTTTCGCCTTAAAAGTTCAACTATTTGGTTCTTTGGTTCTTTGTTCTTTGTTGAAATTATATTTTTGGGTGGAAATTTGAACTGTTATGTAGGAAAAACCTGTGTTTGGCTTGAAAATGAACTTTTTTGTTCAAAATTCCAATATTTTGGTAAAAATTCACCTGTTTTGATTGAATATTTAATTTTTTTCTAGAAAATTCGTATTTTTGGCTTAAAAATTCAACAATTTGATTAAAAATTTATATTTTTGAGTTGAAAATTCAACTGATTTGTAGATAATTTTTCTTGTTGGCTTTAAAATTCAACAATTTGATTGAAAATTTTTTCGTTCTTAGCTGAAAAATATTTTTTGTTTGAAAAAATAACTATTAAGTTTAAAAAAATCGTATTTTTTGGTTGCAGATTCAACAATTTTGGTAGAAAATTAAACTATTTGGCTGAAAATGAATTTTTTTGATGAAAATTGTATTCTCTAGTAGAAAATTAATCTTGCTGTCTTGAAAATTCAACTATTTCATAAAAAATACTTCTTTTAAGCTTAAAAATTATTCCATTTGATTGCCATTTTTTTCTTGATTGAAAAATCTTTCGTGGTTGAAAATCTAACTATTTTGTTATACATTTTTCTTTTTTGGTAGAAAATTAAAGTATTTGGTTGAAAGTTAACTTTCTTGGTGAAAATTCAATTGTTATGCAGAAAATCCATATTTTTTGCTTGAAAATTCAACCATTTTATTTTAATCAACTAATTTGCTGAAAAGTCGTCTTTTTTAAATAATTTCAATTAGTGTAAATTAAAAATTAAGGTATTTATTGGTTTATATATTAACTATTAGATTTATTTGTTCATTTATCTTTTTTTTGAAATTAAACGGGTTGGTTCAAAGTTGAACTAATTTGTTAAAAATTAATTTTTCTGTTGAGGATCCGTCATTTTAGCTGAAAATTGATCTTTTTGGTCGAAGATTCAATTGTTTCATTAAAAAATTTACTTATTTCATTGAAAATTTAATATTTTCAATTGGAATATTAGAAATTTGATGTGTTTCAATTTTGAAGAATGTAAACGAAACTAAAAAGAATTATTTCCCCTATTTGATTTTCTGCTTATGATTCTTAAACAATAATTTAAAACCTTGTAAAAGGGGGGTGGGGAGAATTTGGTCGAATTTTTTAATTTCAGGCGTTTTAGGGAATTTTTATAGTATAATGGGGGGGGGGGGGTACAGTTTTAGATTACGCTAAAAAAATGATATTAGGTAATATTGTTTTTTAATTCGAAAGCACTTCAAGCCTGTCTTACAATTAAAAAACATAATTAATTTGTTGTCAATTATCTGCAGTGTGTGAGTCCAACAGACCGAGAGATTGTTCGAGAACATGGATGTGCAGTCGTTGATTGCAGTTGGGCTCGATTAGATGACACGCCATTTTCTCGAATGAGGACACCTAATCCAAGACTACTGCCCTTTCTTGTAGCAGCGAATCCCATTAATTACGGGAAGCCATGCCAATTAAGCTGCGTCGAAGCAATAGCTGCCACTCTGATTATTACCGGATTTCCAGCTGAGGCTGATTTTTACCTTGGAAAGTTTTCCTGGGGACACGCTTTTGTAGAGTTAAATTCAGAATTATTGGAAAAATACGCTGGCTGTGCCAATGCTGAGGAGATCATACAAGTCCAAGAAAAGTTTCTAGCAGATGCGAGGCAGGAAAAAATAGACAGACTTGGTACAGTTTTATTTTATGCTTCTTTCATTCTGAATTACTATCAGGAAGTTTCCTCCATTAATTACGTAAGAATTTTTAGGGGGTGGGGGGTCCAAAAATCGTAAGAATTCTTACTGAGAAGAAAGTTTCCTCTTTTAATGATTTATTTCAAATAACCTGTCATACTCCTGCGTATTTCATTTTTTGTCAAATTGCCCTTTTTTCCCTGTGCTTGAAAAACTTTCCGCTTTTCCCGTTTTCTCTTTAAATACGCAAAATTATTCTATTCAAAAATAAAATATGCTACCGCAAGCGCTTTTTAACTTACAGAATTATCTATTATCATTAGTTAAAATTTTTTTTTTAATCGGAGTAATTTCAAACTAAACTATTTTGGATTCAAATGAAAGATTAAAGGTAACATATTTTTTTTTTACGATTTTTCTAAGAAAGATTTTGATAAAAAAGTTAAAAACAACAGAAATTACGGTACTGAGCACTATTTATCTAAACAGAGGTGTTCAGATTTGAATAATCACGATTTTTATTTTAGTTTAGTTTTAAGTGCATTGTTTGAACTGAAAAATCAATTATTTGTTTGAAGCTTTAAAAACTTTTGTATAAAATTCGCCTTTTTGACTTGAAAATTAAATTTTCGTTGTAAATTCATAATATCCATTTTAAAATTCGTATTTTTGAATTGAAGATTCAACTACCTAAATTTGTAGAAAATTCAACTACTCGGTTAAAAATTCATATTTTTGCGTTGAAAATTTAACTTTTTTTTAATTCATCTTTTTTGTTTCAAAATTCAACTATTTGATTGAAAATTAACTTCTTTGGTTAAATTATATATTTTCTGATTGAAATTTAAACATTTTTGTAGAAAATTTTAGTTATTTTAGTTGAAAATTTATATTTTTGTTCTGAAAATTGAACTGTTTTAAAGAAAATTTGTCTCTTTTTCTTGAAAATTCAACTATGTTGGTATAAAATTCAGATTTTTGTTTGTTAAATAACTTCTCTGTTAAAATTATACTTTTTTGGATTGAAATTTAATATGTTTTGTATCCCTTTTGGCTCAAAAACTAATTTTTTTTAAATGAAAATTTATGATTTCCATTTGAGAATTCAAATGTTCTCTTGAACATTTAATTATATTATTGTAAAAAATTCAACTATTTGGTTGAAAATTCATATTTTTATTTTAAAAATTTAACTTTTTTGAAGAAACTTCGTGTTTGGCTTGAAAATTCAACCATTTCTGTTGTGACTGAAAAATCTTTCTTGGTTACAGATTCTTTTTTTTTTTTTTTTTTTGAAAATTAAACTGTTTTGTGGAAAATTCCGTCTTTTTTATTGAGAATTTAACAATTTTTTAGAAAATTCCGTCTTTTTTATTGAGAATTTAACCATTTGTTAGAAAATTCAACTACTTGCTTGAAAATGAACTTTTTCGT
>JAAAKG020101223.1:0-15879 GCA_010014905.2 Druon quercuslanigerum | reverse complement strand
GAAATGAGTAAGACCATCTGATAGCCAAGGAAAAATTATAAAACTTTGCCATTTAATGTTTTCAGCGAAAATGCTTCTCTGGCGAGATATTTAACCGACCCGGAACTTTTGGGACACCCTGTATAATAGAGCGATTTTGAAACTATAAAAATATAAATATAAAAATAGATATAAAAATCTGAAAACCAATTTTTTAACCTCAAGATCCCTTTCCTCGCGCATTGTTACATAATTAAAGCTTAAATAATTCAATCAAAATCAACTTATATTTACAGATTCAAGATTTCCTTGTAGAGCGGATCAGGCATCGAACTCTGAAGTGTGGAGTCAAAGTACACATTTATCGATTAAAGTTGGTACTAATTATAATTACGGGAAAACATTAAGAAAAAAACAAGGAATTTATGGAATTATAAAAATTAATGGAATTCCAATAATGAAAACAAATGCAGAGAATTCAAGAAATTCTGAGGATTTAGGAAATTCAAGAAATGAATGGAATTGAGAAAATACAGGTAATTCAGAAAACTTAGGGAATTCAGAGAATACAGGAAATTCATGGAATTTGTAGAATTCAGAGAAATAAGAGAATTCAGGGAATATACAGAAATGAGACAATTGAGAAAAGTGCGGGAAATCATGAAATACTTAGAGTTCTGAGAATGAATTGATTTTCCAAGCTCCTTGAACTCAAGCAATTAATAGAATTCGCGAAACAGACGAAAACACTGAATACAAGGAAATCAATTATTTGAAGGAATGAACTGAATTTAAGAAATTCAATGAAGTCAAGGAATTTACTGAATTAAACATATTTACTGAATTTAGCAAAGTCAGAAAATTTCCGAAATTCAGGGGATCCATATATTTAAGAGGCTTTAAGAAATTAGGAGAATTAAAAAAATCTAGATTATTTAGGGCATTCAGTTAATTCAGAGAATTCAGGGAATTCTGAGGATTAAAGAAATTTAGAACATTTTTTAACTAAATATTGAAATGTTTATTTATAGAGAAACAAGTTTTGTATTATAAAATACTGAAAATTAAAATAATGTGAAATAATATGTTTTTTTTTAAATTACTGTTTAAAATTTCTGACCTAAAACTTCTTATTTATCATAAAGCTATAAAGAATTAGAAGATATGATTTTAAATGTAATCAAATATTTAATTGTTTCAAGGTTATCTTATGTATGTACAATATTTTGTAAGACCATTTTTTCGCATATCACTGATAATATGTACTTACTGTCAGATTCGTTTTATTTGCCTGTACCGTAGCTAAAATTATATTCGCCTGAGATAATTAAAATATGTTTTATAAGTATGCATCGTCTCTTTGTGTAGCTGTTTAAATTAATATTACATTTTAATTCATTCATGCTTATAAACTGTAACATAATTTTTTTTAAACCAAAAATTTTAAATCACAATTTTTCTAATGTAGCCTAAAATTAATTTGTGCTTACCGTTACAAATTCATAATGACGAGAAAATTGTTCCAGAAAAAAAAACTTAGTCCATATAGTTGAATCATGTTAAAAGTTAACTAAAATATAAGACATTTAAATAAGATAAAAATCAAATTGTGCACAATTCCTAAAAATAAAACCAAGAATCTAAGGACCAAATTTGGATAACCACCATGCAACATTCCTATTGTCACTTAAAAAAAAACATTCTTCTAAAAAAGAAAAAAAAATCTTTTTTTAGACAAAAATAAGAAAAAATAATGAGAACGCAACCAACCAAACATTTTTTTGTTGTTCTTTGATAATAATAGAAATAAGAAAGATCAAAGATATAAAAGAGAGAAGGAAAGGGAATTGGTTGGTTGCCCTCGCATTTTTCTTTCCGGATGTCACAATTTAGTCGTTGGATTCTTAATATTATTTTTAGGAACTCTGAACATTAAAACTTAACATTTCTTTTACAAATTAGCCATATAGTACAAAAAATATATTACTTTTTAAATATCACCCTCATAAGTCTGTTTTGTAGGGTTCCAGAGAAACAACCTTAAATTAAAAAAATGAGTTTTGCGAGTTTTTAGCACTAATTATTATTTTTTGCGGTTCCTTTAAGTAAAAATTATTTTCTATACATAAAATACAACTTTGTACTGCTGATTGGGGCCCAGTAGATACTGCACATATCGAATATACACATTATATGAACTCTATACATAAGGTCGAGTCTACACATTTAAGTCTACACATGCAAGCCTCGACGATTAATTCTACAACTTTTTATAAACGAATTTTTTGAATTGTACACATTAACTGAGCACAATAAAGTCTCCACGCAAGAGCTCTACACATTTAACTCTACATATTAAACTCGAAAATTGGAAAGCTCGAACATTAAAGTCTACACAAATAAATTCTCCACGTTAAAACTCTGCACAATAAACTATACACATTAATACTGTCAGGATACAAATTTTCCTGATAAAAAAGCCTACACATTAAACTGGGCACGTTAATGTCTACACATTAAACTCCACGTGCAAAAACCCTGCTCATTTAGCTCTATACTTTTAAATCTACAATCTAGTATATCTACACATTGAACTCTGCACATTTAAGGCTTTAGTCTAATATTAATTAATATGTGGCTAAATATTACTTGTAATAAGAATTATGTTGAATTACTTGGAGAATTGGAATTTTTCTAAGTGATAAAAAAAGCCTTAGGGCATTAAGTACTTAAAACTTATATGCATCAAGGATTCAGAAACATATAATACAGTTGAAAAAGCCCAAGGTATACTTGTCAAAGTTCTGAAGATATCAAACCCAGGATCTAGGTGATAAAAACACATCCTTTTCGGGGTATTCTGATTTCAGGGATTTCATTTTCAATAAGTGGACATTCAATCGATGCAGCTCAACATAGATCAATCAACTTGGGGAACGTAAAGCTGATGCAACGCTGTGTAAGCTCTATTTTTTAAAACAATTTAACTTCTTGTCTTGCTTAGGATATACTTGATGTGAGAAATAACAATAACGGTTAGTCCTCTTTTTGATGTTCCAGGCGCGTTCCAGCAACGTTCCATGCTATCAGGCTACTGAAGTCAAACACTGCTAATTAAATATAAATTTGGAGTTGCCAATTGGATTCAATCAATTTAAAGACTCAAATAATGCACTGCGAGACCGATTTCAAAGTCAAAAATAAAATTTCAGGCATGAAGCCGATTAATATTTTGAAAAATGTTAAGTGCGACAAGGAAATTTGAATCATCCCTCGCACGCGAGGTTACAAAACTCTACCCTCCGCAGTGATCATTGGTGCCCACAGCAAGAACCGTTGACCAACAGGTTCAAATTTTCTTGTTGCGCTCGATATTTTTGGAAACATTAATCGGCTTTAATAGTTCTCCTACAATTTCATTTTCGGTTAATTAAGCGGACATGCTCGAGAATATTTAAGTCCTGAAACCAATCTACTTTAACTAGCCCCGCAAAAGACTAATTTAATTAGAGCCTAGAGAGCGCGACTGTTGGTTCTCGCGTCGCGCGCTCAATGGTATATTTTTCTCGCGCTTCGCACTCGATCTGTTTATTTACCTCACATTTGTGCGGAAGTTTTTTAAAATTAAAGTTTAAAGCATCGAAGGCTGTCATTTTGTGATTGTAAATTCTCTTTGGTTAAAGCTCCTTCGGCTTTAACGAACACATTCTCATGACGTATCTCATGCTTCGTACTTGATTTGGACGAAAATGCGAACTTTTCTATATTATGTTCAACTCTAATATAACAAATGTATATTATATTTATTTCTGCCCCTCGGGTTGGTACTGCGCTTATTCAGATATCGCAAAATAATGTACAAATATTTTATTTTTTATAACTATTTTAATATTTGTTTCTTATTTTGCATTCAATTTTATTCTTAGCCACGCTGATAAGTGTATTTTATTTTGATAAATTTATTTTGTTATCATTCATAATATGTATTAGTATTGAAAAAACGTGTTTTTACTGTATTCCTTTTATCATTAAAATAATGCGCATTCTATCACAATAAAAATGATTACTAAACATTTTACTGTAACTTGTGTTGTTTTTCCATAAATTTAGTTTGAATATATTCAATATAAATATAATTTAGGCAAAAAATTTTATTAAATAAAATATTATTGTCTCTTGTGTCCTAATTACAAAAAGTTTATTTTTCTACATTTAATATATTTTTGTAATCAGAGTTTATAACAAACTTGTAAATATTTTTTGGTTAAGCTACTTTTGTCTTTTAATTTTGCTCATCTCTTGTGTCGCTTTTCCAAAAATTTACTGTTGAAATTTTTGATCTTATTTTTTACGATTGAAAGGAAATTTCCTGACTTTTTCGTATCATGCTCTCATAATTTTCTTTTGATAAAAAAAAAGTCATAACGATAAATTGTTCCAGTTTACGAGTACTATAAATATTACTCAAGCTAGACAAGATAAATCTGGTTGCAAATGGTATGAACGTAAACATCATCGAATATGCAACGAATATTAGTGCCATTTGTCATGACCAATTTCATAATTAAAGTACAGTGACTGGAAATATATTTTAATAAGTCGTGTTTTCCTATCCAATTAATTTATAAAAAACTTTTAAAGCAATTTTTAAGTTGAGCCGGCCAACATGCATTGGAAAAATATAGCGTCACTGAATGTAATTTTTTTTATTTTTACTTGGTACGCTAGTGTCGTATGCCTATAACATATAACGTATCAAATATGTAAACCTTGTTTCCTTTTTACTTCATTATGTACATACTAGGTGGCAATCAAGTGCATGAAGGGGGGCCAACAGCTTTAATTGGGATTCGAACTACTAAAAATACGGTAAAAGTCTATAGGAAAAATGTCAAAAGTCACCGATCGAACTGCGGATTTCTAACATGAAGACCGAGCGCCTAACCGCCTCCGCTACCGAGGCTAGCATCTATTATTATATAAGTATCATTTATAGACACCATTATTAATTAATCCTTAGCTACATAAAACAATATCAACGTGGTGCATTCACAAGGAAATAAAAATGTGACTTTTTTGCAGACAATTTGCTTGTAAACTTAGAATTCATTACTAGTATTATTATTATTATTTATCAATTATTATTTATAATAAACTGATAAAAATTATATTTTCTATAAGCTTAGCGCGTATACTTCAATGTACAGAGTTTCATGTGTACAGTTTTAACGTGTAGACTTTAATGTTCTTGTAGATTTTTTTTGGCTGAAGAAATTTTGTCTTTTCGTTTTATTCGTCTCTTGTGTCGTTTTTCCACAAATATAATTTTTTATTTTCAATCTTATTTCTTACGATTAAAAAAAACTTTTTATCTTATCTAAAAATTATTCCTGACACTTAAATATTCTTTTTATGTAAACTTTTTTTGTCTTTTAATTTTTGTTAGTATCTTGTGCTTCTTTCAAACAATTTTATTTTTTTATTTTTAATGTTAGTTTTTTACGACTGAAACGCAAACTACGCATCCTATCAAAAAATTATTGATGCAAAATTTTTAGTCCAAAAATTTAATTTAATCATATTCAATCTTGTTTTTTACAAATAAAATTAAAACTGTATGTCCTATCAAAAAGTAGTTTATAACAAATTCGTAGATTTTTCTTAAGTGTACGATTTTCGTGCATACGTCTTTTTTGTATCTTGCAGAGTTTCACCGCAAAATGCAATTTTTTATTATTCTTAATTTTTTTTACGATAAAAATTACAATTTTAGATTTTTTGAACAAATTTGAAAAGTTGTTATAATAGTCTTCTACGGCTTTGAAAAAGTAACGTTTTTCTTTCCTTGACTTGTTTTCGTGTCGAGCGATGTTTGGCTTCATTTTTTGTTTTATTTTTCTACATTGTTTTAATTATTTTAAAATGCTATGAGTCTGTTATCGTGCTCGTAGGCAGAAATACAGATAGACAAATTCATAAAAAACTTTTTTGCGGGTTCAAAGGGTCTAAAAACGTGGATATATGACCAAAAAGTGGGGAAGGGGGGTCAAATTTTACACAAATTTAATACATTCTCTAATAACAATGTAGAAAATTATATTTCAAAGAATATTCCCAACTTTAAAAAAATTTAGGTTATGTTTGGAACTTATGACGGAAATAGGTATTCTTAATATAAAATTATTAGATTTAAATGCTGAGAATGTGGTGACAAATTTACGTTTTTTAGTTTTATTATTGTCTTTTACCGGAAATTGAGAATTTTTGTTTGTAATTTTAGTGTTTTCCGTCTAAAATGGCTGTTTTCAATAAAAATTGATTAGATTATATAGAATATTTTTCAACAAAAATACAATGGCTTGATAATAATCCATATATCGTACAAAAATATTGTATAATAATTCTGAAGTTTACAACTAAGAAATTTTTATCAACTATATCCTGACTCTATACTGACTTTGGGGGGCCTTATCTTAGGACCCTTTGAGTTTTGGGCTTTGTGCCCATTGAGGCATTTGTTCAGAATGACAAGACACGTAACATATAAAAAATTTAGCCAAATTAATGAAAATCACTTTTCCCATAGGCGTGTTACGGAGTCCTTACTTGTTGATGATTCCATTTTTCAATTAATACCAAGTACAGTAATTAAATGATTCTGATTTAAAAATAATAATTCTAACAAGAAACTCGTATCTTCTTAGTTAACCAAATAATGACACGAGATTATGCAAGCAAACTTAAAACAAAACTTATATTCTCATTTCTAAAAGCTGTTCATATCTTTATATAGGTCTCGCGGTCTCTTAATGTGACTCACTGCCATTTATTCTCCGAGAAAGCTTTCTTTTCACCACCACTTTCTTTAAATGAACATTTTCACAATCCTCGTGGAGTCTAATCTCTAAGCTTCATGAATATGATATGAGATTCAGCAATGATGAATAAAGCTTTATTATCTATAAAAAAAGTAGAGAAAAAAATTTTGCTTTTAATTTTCTGTCGCCACTAGAAAACAAGCTCGCGCACTACATGGGCAATTGTGCGATATTTTTTCTGTTACAGATATTTATAAATTAAAATACAAAATTATTATGTCTACAAAATTAGTGCGATGGCGATATTTTTGATAATTGATGAAAAATGATCTCTCAACTTAAGAATTAGTATCTTAATATTTTTTTACGATATTTCGACGGGAATTATTTTTACATTTTTGTTGGCGACATTGGATTCAGAATTTTGCATAAAAATTGTTTAAAACTAGACTCCTGATTCATAATCAACGACCTAAAAGAACCCTGAGCACTCATTTTGAAGCTACGGGACATATTTATTATTTTTTTTTACTGTACTATTAGATCTTCTATTAAAAATTTTAGAGTTTTAAATTTAGATTAGTAACCAGCAACCAAAAAAAACTAAACATGAATTTTGAAGTAACGAGACTGATTTTTATATTTTTTCTCCGCCATATTGGATCCTTTACCTTAAATTTTAGAATATTGACTTCAGATTCGTAATGGCCGACCCAAGAAATTCTTTAGATGTTATTTTAAACTAATTAAATTTTTTTATTAGTGATAATTACATTTAGTGCGCAGAAAAGCTGTTTTTTTCTTTCTTTATTTATAAAATACATTTCAGTAAAACACAAAATGTTTTCAAGGCTTTTTAATATCAAATGAAGTTCTACCATACTTTGAACTTCCCTTTTGTTCTTTTAATTTCTGTGAAACATCTTAAAACCCCTTAAATTTACTTTATGTCCTTTTTAAACTGCTGTAAAATCTATTAAAAATATTTTAAAATACTTTATAAATTCCTTAAATCTTTTAAAATACTTTGTAATTCATAAAAATTATTTGAAATCCATGAAAAATTAAAAATTAAAATTTTGATATGCCCTGAAGTATTTTGATACCTACGAAAACGCTTTTAGTCTCTTAAAATCTTGCAAACTCCATTGAAATCTTATGAAATCGGTTTAAACTCATAGATATTTTGTAAAAGTCTTTGAATTCTTTTACCGTTCTTAATAATCTCTAGAAACTATTTGAAATTGCTCAAAATCTTTTTAACTCCCTTTAAATTCAGTAACTTTCTTCATCATTTCTTCAACTAGTTTAAAATCACTTAAAATCCTGTAAAAATTTACAAAATCTCTTGAAATCTGATATAATCACTTAAAATAATCCAAAATCCCTTAAAATATTTCGACATACTGCGGAAACGTTTACATATTTCAAAACCCAAACATATCTTTTAAAATGTTAATATCTGGCGTGCACTCCAAATTCGAATGATCAGCCCCACGGTGTTCAATAATAATTAATGGCAATGAATACATTTTTGCTTTAATGAAATCAGGTTTCATTCTTTCATCGAAGTAGATAATTTAATTCCCGAAATTTTCAAGACATTTGGTAACATTACTATTTAAGAAAAAAAAATCATTGAGATAATTCCAGAAAATTTTGAGGTGCTGATCATAGTAGAAATTGTGAGGATGGTAATTAATTAATCAAAGCAGTGTTATTTATAATCTTGATTTGCTTGATTTATTTGTTGAACATTTTTAATTTATCAATCACCACGATCATATTCTTTAAGATATTTAATTTTTTCCGCTAAGTTTTTGATATGCAAAACTATCAGATTTTGAATACCGTTCATAAATTTAAGAAAGTTTTGAGAAAGTCTCTTAATATTAAAGGAACAACTCCAGGAATACATAGAAAAAAATATATTTCGTGAGTCATTCGACGACACATGACATTGCAGTTTCCAAACTTGGCAGAATTTCAAGTTAAAAAGTGTTGAGAATTGATTTTCCTTTGATAGGAAATGTTGTGAATATGACCTTCGCCGATGCAGCATCTGTGATCTAGGAAATAATGTCTATTCGGCAAATATTGAGAGGGTTTGATATGTAAGCGCCTACTTTGTCAAGTGATGATACGATCAGTTGAGCTGTTAGCAGGTAGAGCGGGAATAGAAGATTCCTGAGCTTGAGAAATTCGTACTATTGCTGATCTGGTTCTATTGAAGTAACGAAATAACGCCAGAACGTTCAAAAGTAGTTTCCTCAATATCAAACCCTGTCTTCTCCACTTTACTTTGTTCCAGCCATCTAAGTGTATAACGTACTTTTTGGGCAAACACAGCCATGAAATTTAATTTTAGAAAGAAGAAAGTAAACAGTTGTGTTCTTGTGATACGATATCTTAGTCACGCTTGCCAATTTACCTTTTCTTCTTTTCTTCAGTTTCTTCATAAATACAGGGTGACCCAGATTTAAGTACGCGGACATATATAGCTTTATTAAAATAAAACAAATTAATCAAAAATTCCTTTTCCAAAACTCAGCTGAAGGTCTAGTTTTTGAGGCAAAAAAATATTTAGACTGGACCAATCAGAAGCGAGATCTTAATATACGTGTGTACTTGAGCGGGCGTCCAACGCAATTTTATTGAGGTGAGCGCCGTGGTGGGTCACTACACTACATTGGACTCCCGCTCACGGATGCCCGACTATTTATACCTCTCTCTTGATTGGTCCAGCTTAAATATTTTATAACTCAAAAACTAAAAATTCAACAGATTTTAGATTAGAAAATTCCGATTTATTTATTTTTATTTTTATACAGTCATATATGTCCGTATAGCCTGAGACACCCTATATATTAGTTTATTATATCTTATAAAAAGATGTGAGTTTCTTGTTTTAGAACTTTTATTTAAGCATTTCCAAATTGATCAGGGTGAGTGATAAATATCATTCTGCCTGGTCAAGAAACATTAGGGTGCCGAATGAAAATGTGAATGTTGTATACGGTTCTCCTTAAATTTCTCCAGTTTAATGAAAAAGTACTCTCATTAATTTTCTTTTATTTAAAGAAATATTTTTAGAGGTTCCGCTACGCAGGTAACACAATCTTGTACCGATCCTGAGAGAACTCTTGTGTGTCAAGTGGTGGTTTCTTGGCTTTGATGAGGGAATGAGGGTGTGTGGATGCAGAAAGAGCAGAGATTGCGTAGATCAGGTGTAAAGAAAGAATGGTGAGTGAAAGCAAAGGTGTAAAGGGTGAAAGTTAGTGCATTGAAAACAAAAACGAGGATAAAATCAGTATCATGCATTAAAATGTGGTAAACATTAGGTCCGTTTCACAAAGCGCTCTTCTTGCAACGGCCGAACGCTAAGCGCTCAATATTTTTAGTAAACAGCAACACTCACTATTTCGGGACAGCAACGCTTATATAATAAGGTCAGTATCAAGTGCGGTAATGCCATTCATAAGAATCGCCCTCTTCTCGCAATGGGCGAATGCAAAGCGCCAAATATTTGAAAATAACTGCCACACTCTATCTCTCAGGACAGTAAAGGTTATCAAATAAGGTCAGTATCAATTAATTTATTTATTTCAATTACATTCCCGGCAAACTAAGTCGGCTACTTAAAGGGTAGCATGATA
Organism: Druon quercuslanigerum; assembly: GCA_010014905.2. Lineage (NCBI taxonomy): Eukaryota > Metazoa > Arthropoda > Insecta > Hymenoptera > Cynipidae > Druon > Druon quercuslanigerum. Next base: position 5,426 of record JAAAKG020101223.1, on the reverse strand, counting down.
AAAAGCCATATAAAAGCCTTATGAAAAAAAAGAAAACTAACAGTATTATAACGCATTTCCAGCCTGAGTTATATATGTGTTCATGCATCTTATAAAAACTGGTTTCGTTACAGAAAAAAGCTCGCAATTATTCGTTGCGCTGCACGTAACAAATCTGTTTATGTTAGTACACACATAATAAATAGGTGCCCTCCGACCTATAGCATTTTTGGTTGTAGATGTATAGAAAGAAACATAATGTCCAGTATTGTATCGAGGAACCTTAAAAAATATTTTTTCTAAAATAGATGGAGCGTCGACTTCGGATTGTAAAATTTTAAATATATATATAAACATGGGGCTAGGATTCGACGATCAGCCAGTGTGCTACGACGCTAGCCAGCTAGGTATTTCAAGCCTCGAGGGGGGTATGTTCTGTCTCGTTTAAAAGTAATGTATTTAATAAAACTTTTTTGGACACTTTCAACCTGAGTGATGTATTTTGCATGTTTGGATTCCAGATTATAGAGCAATATTCGAGCCTTGATCTTACCATAGTATTATAGAGCATAGTAATGGCGAAAATGTTACTAAAATGTTTGGTAGACCGAATTATAAACCCAAGCGCCCTTGAAGCAGAAGACACCATTTCTTGAATTTGATCTGCGAAAAGAAGTTTGGGATCGTAAAATAGTCCAAGGTCACGGATGGAGGCTCCTACATGGTGAAGAATTCAGTACGAATTAAAGGCTGTAGATCAAGAAGACCAGAAGAGGAGGGTGGACCACAGAATTTTTTGTAGCCAACATCTGGGAATAATGGGGTTCTTCTAACTCCTCCTGGGTGATAGGGGGCTTGGCAACCTGGGCAAAATACTTTATCCTTCACTATTTTATCCTTGCATATCACACATATAAAATTTTCATCTTGAGACGAAAGTGCCGTTAATCAAGTATCACTCATGGGAAAAAGATTCGTGTAAGCACTTATATTCTTGTGTTCCAAAATCATGCAAGAAAAGAATCAACTTAAAGTCCTGCTAATCACTCGAAGGGTGAAGGGGTCAGCACAATACGAATTCAGGGTTAAAAATCCATTTGAAGGAAAAAAATTAAATAAAAAGCAGGAGTAGGTCGAAACGCGTGTGAAGCCGCTATGGAAGCCTGGCGTCAATTTTAGTTCAACTATTCGAGTCATATATCGACCTATTCTTGCAAAACCGTAGCACGAAGCGTGAAAGGTTTTATCATAACTGATACAATTAAGTTAGCTTAGTTTGATTGGATGTAATGCCAATTGTACAAAGCCTCCACTCCTTGGAACTTACGAATGCAAATCGTTCAATATTTAGAACTAAGTGCAACACTTACAGTTTCGGGGCAGCAACGCGTCTAAAATAAGATTATGATCAAGTGCATTTGTGCTAATCGTATTTACAGTACACTTCTCTCAACAGACGCACTTGATCAAGACCTTATTTTATCACCGTTGCTACACTGAAACAGTTACTGTTGTAGTTAATTTAAAACGTTTAACGCTTCGCGTTCAAAAATTATAGATAGTGGGCGATATATATGATTAACATTACCACACTTGATACTGATCTTATTCAAGCACCGTTGCTGCCGTTAAATTAAGAATGTTGCAGTTTAGTCATAATATTGAGGGCTGAGCGGTCGGCCGTTTCGAGAAGAGGGTCACTCATATGATTGGCATTACCGCACTTGATACTGTGCTTAATTTATCATCGTTTCTGCCCCGAAACAGTAAGTGTTGCAATAAATTAAAAATCTTGAGCGCTTGGCGTTTGATCTTTGCGAGAAGCGCGCTGTGTGAGACGCACGTAATGTTAACCACATTTTAATGCGTGATACTGATTTTGTCGTCGGTTTTGCTTTCAATGCTATAAGGATGTATCTTATGCCCCAGTTTGAAGCGCTTGGCACCATAGAACGCTAAAACTGTCCATTTGTTTTAAATTTTTTTATAGATATTTCATTCGGCCCTTATAGCTTACAAAATGACCAAGTTTTAACCAAATCTACCAAAAGACATTTTTCTATGCATTCTGTGCGGGGTCCTTGGGGGGGGGGGCGAAGTTTTTGTGGTTAGCAGTGGGAAAGATAGTTGCTGGGAAACGTCACGTAGCTTTGGGTAAAGTAGGATGCCGACAAGACGAAGTCCACAAACTGACTCCAGAGGGTAAAAGTTACTGAACGATCGCACAGAACAGCAAGCACTAGTGCCAACAAGAGGTGACGACGCGGAAAATGTGAGCAGTGCGGGGAAAGGAGACGTTGATCGCAGTGACAGCATCGGTGAGGAAAGGTGTAAAAAGCCGAACAGGAAGGGGAAAATGCGGAAGACCGTCAAACATACAGCGCCTCAAAAAGCTAGACAGGGCGGGTTCGAATAGTAGTCTGGAAGAAAGGCAAAAGAGGTAAGCGCGAATTGCAGTGGAGAGGGTAACAGAAAAAAAGACAGGGGGCGATGATACAGAAAGGGACAAGGATAAAAAGAAAGTTAGGATTAAACGGAAAACATTAGAAGGAGATAGGGAGGGACATGTTTAAAAAATTGGGAACTCTAATGAAAGGGCTTAGAGAGGGAACAAGAAAGAGCCTGGATGATATAAATAGGGGTATGAATAGGCAGGGAAACGATGTAAGGGGCGAAGAGAGAAAGTTATGAGTAAAATGGGATGGATGGAATAAACGCTGGAAGAAGGAGACCAGAAAAATAGTGAGATAAAACAGTTGGAAGAACGGGTAAGCAATTTAGAAACTACGAAAGAGCATAAGGCGAAACAAACAGAGAATAAGGACATAGTTAAAGTAAATGAAAAGAACGCGCAAAATGGAAATGAAAGATTGAAGAAAAGACTAAATCTGATTGAAAGAAGATTGGAAGAAGAAGAAAGGGTCAAGAGGAAAAACTTTGTAGTACTTAAGGGATTGAAAGTGGAAAGTGAAACGATAAAGAGTCTATAGAGAAAACAGAGGGGTTTCCAAACGGAAAAGGGGGGAAAAGCGAGGAAGTAAGAAGAGGGAAGGGAAAAGAGAAATGTGAAAATAGCTTTCTGGAATATTTCAGGTTTGAAAAACAAGAATACATGGTTTTTCGGGGAGTTATAAAAGTGGGATGCGATTTTGATAAGTGAAACCTGGGCAGATGAGAAGAAATGGAAGGGGATTAAAAGGCTGTTAGCAAAAAGTTATGTGTGGACAATGCAAGAAGCAAGAACACGTTAAAGACAGAGGGATAAACGGCATGGCTTTTGGGGTGAAAAAGCAATAAGCAATACAAGGAAGAAAATATGGGAACATAGAAAAAAAGGATTTGACAACGGTTAGTAGAAATACAGGTGGGAAAGTCGAAAAAGCGTAGTTTGTGTATATAGAAGAAGAGGGGAAGAGAAAGGCTGGAGAGTAATAAGCAGGTGGACGGAGGAAAAGAAGGGGGGAGGAATTTGGGATTAAGAAAAGGAGGCATTTATAAGGAGCTCTTAACATATGGAGACTCATCGGGAGGAGAGAAAGTCATTAGACGTGATAGGAGAGACAGGATGGTTTATATGTAATGGCAATACGAAAGGAGATAAGGAAAGGCAGATAACATTCATAGGAAAGGAATCAATAGTAATAGATTACATCTTGTCTGAAAAAAGAATGCTGCATATGATAGGGGATACGAAGGTGGACAATGAGATAGGGTCCGATCACTTCTCGGTCATAGTTATTCTAAAAGCATGGGAATGAGAAGGTTAAGTTAAGCAACAGGGGAGGGAGTAGACTCGTTAATTGAAAGGTTGAAGGCGTTGATTCATAATGTAAAGGATGAGCTGGAGACTAAAGAAGAAAGAGTAGAAAGAAAGAGAGAAACGGGTTTGGGTAATAGCAAAATATACTCTTCTAATGATGGGAATCTTCGAAGAATATGTGTGAGCAAAAGATTTGACGGTGAAAGCATATGAGACCAAGGTGAAGTGCTTCAGAAATAGAAAGACCAAAATAAATTAAGTTTGAAAGATTAAACTTCAAAAAGTGGAAATTGTGTAGGAGCTCCGTTACCTAGGTTTTTGGTTTGAGGCATAAGGGGAAACGAGCTGCAGGTAAGGAAAATAATTAAATATGCGAGTAAAGTGATGGGCCAAGTATGGAGTATAGGAAAGAGTAGGTTTAATGACGATTGGAGGATAAGGGCATAGTTGTTTGAGGAGTTGGTTTCGATGGTGTTGTGTTATGGAGTGGAGGTATGGGGATGAAAGGAGTATGTGGATGGAAACTATGAAAAACGAGAAGGGGATATGGAGTGACAGGCCATAGAGTTAGAGCTATTAGCAAGACAAGGAAAAGAGAGATGAAAAATATTATAGATTTAAGATAAAATAGATTGTACATGATGGTCAAAGAGTTGATGGAACTAGAATGTCTGCAAAAAATAAAAAAGGAAGAAAAATGGATTAGGGTTTTATTGTTTAGAATGGGAGAAGGAGTAAGAGCGTAGAGATATTGGATGGACGAAGAGGAGAATCTGTCTAGAGTATGTGGATACGAAATGGAGTTATGGGCGCACGTATTAGAGAGGTGTAAATACGAGGAATACAGACAGTTGTGTCTGGATGAGTTGAAAATATATTTTTTATGATAAGAGGAAACGGAAGACCTGGAAGATCACTCATTTGTAGAATTAGTATTTTTATTGTTTCTTTTACGTGAGGCGATATAGTAGGACATAAGTAGTTGTTAAATTAGACTAAAGATGGAATGTCAATATATGTATAAGGAGCGGAGGCCCTCAAACCCGTAAAAAGGAGAGATTAAATATAAATACATACTTATATTTAGCAACCATTCCCTTTCCAGATCAAATGTCAAAACTAAATTCATCTTTATATTTTTACACACTTTTATTTACATATTATTTTCATTTTTAAATCACGAAAAGAATTATGCGATTAATGTTGTGTTTCGCGAAAATTACTTCCAGAGCATTTGTTATTGAAAGTGAATAAAAAATGTTATTGAAGGGATTAGTTTTAAAATATTGTGTATTATTTTATGTCTAAAATGCCCACAGTTTATTAAATAATAACCGGAGACAAAAACATTATTTTTCATTGTTGATAATAAAAGAATATGTAAAGAAATTAATAACGTAATTGCGTAATTAACGAAAGAAAGTAATTAAATAATAGACTTATTTACGAAGAAAAATAGATGTTTACTCGTATTATCTAGATGTTGAGGATTAACATATTTTATATTTAAATGGATGACAAGGATCTAGTTATAACGGCTATGAAAATATTTGAGGAGTTTACGCACCATTCCTAATCTTCTAAGGAATTATTTATTAAGTTAGAAGTTAACTACACGGAAAAGAATATGGAACTGTAATATCCCAATAGGAGTGCAGGAATCATTTGATCCTGTGTTTAGAAACAA
>JAAAKG020101212.1:0-15879 GCA_010014905.2 Druon quercuslanigerum | reverse complement strand
ATGATAGAATTTTTTTCGTGTTTTTAGACATAAAATTATTCTTGAAAATTTGATGATTTTCCAATCTCAAAATATAAGAAAGATTTATGTAATTTTGTATAAGCGTAAATCTAAGAATGCATAATGATACTTTTGATTTAATTCTTTAGAGAATTTTTTCATTTAAGAATATTTTTATAATTTAAAAATTAAAATTAGCTGCAGATTAACTTAACAGATTAGGGACCATCCGTAAAGTACATTTCCAATTTTAGGCGGGACACCATACTTTTCCTAGTGATAGATTAAAAAAAATTGGTGAGAAATGGCCGATCTTTAACAATTTTTTCAAAAAGTTTGCCATTTTCTCATTTATTTTCTTAAGTCTTAATTGAGTTAGTAGAAGCTGATGCAAAAATCCCACTATTCTTGGTTAAATAATAATTTGTTTGGTTAACAAGTCTATCATTATATTTTTGAATCAGAATTCATCTTGTTTGGTTAAAAAATTCTACTGTTTGGTTGAAGTTTTAATTATTTGATTAAAAATGCAATACTTTTGATAAGAAGTTACTTGTTTGGTCAAAAATTTAACTTCTTGGTTGAAATTAGAACCACTATGTCAAAAATCTTTTTTTTTTGTTAAGAAATTAATATCATTCTTTGAAAATTCAACCATTTTGGTGAAAATTCGTAGCGTTTGTTGATAACTCGTCTTTTTTAGTGAAAAATTTATCTTCTTGGTCAAATAATCAACTATTATTTTTAAATTTATGTTTTTGTGGTTAAAAATTTAGAAACTAAGATAAATATTCACCTCTTTCCTTGAAAACTTAACTAGTTTGCTGAAAAATCCTCTTTTCTTTTGATTGAGATTTAATTTTCTTTTCTGGAAATCTTACTATTCTGTTTGTTTTTTTTCCTTGAAAATTTATGTTCTGTTGTATGTGATATAGATCATTCAATCTTAAATGTCTCCGAAAATATTGATGCAGCGAAAAAACTTTAGTGTGAGAATCAGCGCTTTAGAAATAGCCATAAAAATCTAATAAATAAGCATTTTATAACCTAGTGCTATTTATTTGAAAAATGTATCTATTTTATTGAAAAGTAGTTTTTCTTTTGTGTCAAATTATTTTTTCGTCTGAAAATGTAAGTATTCAATTTTCGGTTTAAAAATTTATCCATTATATAAATTGAAGATTCAATTATTATATAGCCTATTTCGATAGAAAGTCAATCCTGTTTGTTGAAAACTCATCATTTTGGTTAAGAAATTCCGAATTTTCCGTAAACTTCTCCTCTTTTAGATAAATTAAACTGTTTAAAAATTATGTTTTTCGTTAATTTTAAAAATTAAATTTTTTTAAATGATATTTTAAAGATTCCATTTCTTATGAAAAATTTATTTTTCTTATTTGAAAATTCAAATCTTTCATTGAAAATTCACTTTCTTGTTGAAAATTTTTCGTTTTCAGTTTAAAAGTAAATAGAGTTCTTTAACATTCGACTTTTAAGCTAGAGCTTTTTAACAAAATTTTGTTAATAATGCTTCAACTTTAATATGCAGTTAACCTTCTTTGTTAAAAATTCATCTATTTGATTTATGATGCAACTTTGAAACTAATTTTTTCGTATAATTCAACTAATTGATATTTCGTATTTTCTGTTAGAAACTTATCTTTGAAAACTGAAAATCTAACTATTCCATTTTTAGTTGACATTTTTCTTCAGTTATAAATTGAGCTATTAAATTAAAAGTTCACGTATTTTGTTGAAAATTCATCTTGCGGAAGTAAATTAATCTTTTTTGAAAATCGAGATATTTTTTAAAAAATACTACTACTTTGTTTGACGCTTAATTATTTTGTTCAAAAGTCAACTAATATGTTATGCCCATCTTTTTTGGTCGAAAATGGAACGGTTTGGTTGAAAGTTCATCCTTTTGAAAAATAATCTCTCTTTACTGAAAATGAACTTCATTTTCAAACATTCAACTTTTCGGGTTGAAAGTTTTCGATTCAGATTTAATTGTATGTTTAGAGAAGTATTACGCGTTATAAAACCCTTGCGAACCCCCGCTTAAATGGCACTTTATGATTTAAGATAGACCCCCCCCCCCCCCGACTCTAAGGGTGGAAAGTAATATATGGAAGCTCTCACTGAGAGAACTTGGATCCTCTTAGAGAAGGACCATTGAAATGTTCTTATTATAAATAAATCTTCATTGTGATACAAACAGACAAAAATACTCGATACTAAATAAATATGGTAGATATTTAATAAATGGTCATATCATAAAATAGAAATTGCAAGAATACAAATTTGTGATTCAAACTTCTGGAATTTGTAGGACTGGAAGAAAATGGTGGTCTGTCGTGAAACTAATAAGATGCATCAGTGCTAAATCTGAATATGCAAGCAGGTGTTAGTGGCAACAGAAGGTGATTTTGTCGGCATGGCCACCCGCACCAGAGCTGCTCGACCGATGTCACTATGTTTATAAATAGTGCATCAACGTAATGCACTGGCGGCTGTAACTTCACGAAAGATTTACGAACGCAGGAGGCACAAGGCGAGACGTTGAACGCGGAACGGAATTTACAAGAAAGAGAGAGAAGGAATGTGATAAAGAAAGAGGACGTACATAGATAAGTGGATAGATAGAGGAATAGATTAGCAGATAAACCGATAACTTTGTTAGGTTGTCTACTCAAATCTTCGCTACATTCTCAAGTTAATCCAAAAAGCTGATGCAGATTATGTTCATGTGATAAAGCGATTTTTTAAAATGTTTAATTCGATCAAAAGGAATTTTTATGGACATTCTTGCAATTTTATGAAAAATGGTACCATGTTGTTATATTACTTTTACTTTCGTTAACCTTGTCTAAAGTGTAACGTCTTGCACAGTAAAGGCTAGTTGATACATTTAATCCCGAAATTTGGATCAATATGATACGCAACGCTTTTATTCAGATTTCGGATTTTTTGTTTAATTAGTCAATGTTACGAACCGGGATGCTTTCATTTTCAACAATAAAATGAGTTGCGGGGTGGAAGAATTAAAAGACCGCTTTTAGTTGACAATAATATCTAACTGTCCTCTAGTCAGAAAGTTTATTCACTTTTTCTTATCTCCGTCCTCTCTATTCCTGGATTTCTTGGTCTTCTCAGATCCCGACCTTCTTCACTCATCAGCACGTCATATACGTACTCTCCTAGCTCATCGTCTCACCTAGAAAGGTAATCTATTTTCACTTCCGTACCTGACCAGAATATTCTTTGGAGGCCAGAATCTTTTCACCCTTATATTCCGACATACAATGTTACTAGGAACCACTGCACAACCATGAATACTGTCAGCCAACATACAATCATCACAGTACCACGCATTCCAAAGAGAAAATTGAATTTGACTCTAAAATACCATCTGATTTCACACTATACGTTTCGTGCCCCATATAGACACAATGGAAGCAATAATAATGCCCTCCTTTATTACAAATTCTCTACCACATTGTGTTTTTGGTATTAGTTTACAATAATAACTATCATGCAGGGGCCGGTTCTGGCTCGGGTAGATGAATTCGTCAGTAGGTAAGAGCCTATTGACTTATCAGAATAATACGATTCTCAAAATCAATTGTCTCTCATTTATTTTGAAAAAATTCTACTTTCGATCGTAAATCGTTACGTCACGACAAAATCATGACCATCTATACGCTCATTCAAACCTGAGAGTTCTAAAAAATGTCTATTATTTTTTTTTTAATACACTCCATTCCCGATATAAGAAAGTTTTCGGAGATGGCATGCAGTGACCTTCAGCACGAATCGGGAAAAACTAAACGTAAACAGGCAGGATCGCACGAACCATTTCTGTTGGATTAGGAAGCTAGATGACAGCTGAAGGGAACGAACGTATTGAGAGTAATGCCCTCATGCTAGTTGTCACGCTTGACTGAGTACACCGCATCTCTCTCGTCCCACTATCCCAGCATCATCAAAATGCCAAGGACTTGAATTATAGGAATATCGTAAATTAAGGGTGCTTAGATCAGGAGGTGACTGCACGCGTTTTAAAATTAACAAGAATAATTTTTAGAGTCATAGAGATTTAAAGCCCAATAATCTGTGAATCACTAGAACTAAAAGCTGAATAAATTTTATTGTACTTTAAAAGTTCAACTATTTGGCTAAAAATATATGTAATTTGTTAAATAATTATCTTTTTGGTGAAAATTAATCTTGTCACTTGAAAATTCAACTGCTGGTCTCAAAAATTATGTATTTTGACGACATTTAATTTTTTGCAGAAAATTAATCCTCTTCTTTCAAAATTTATCCTTTCGGTTTAAAATTCCACTATATTATTCGAAATTTAACTGTTTTTTTTTTATTCCGTTTTTTGGCTTTAAATTAATCTGTCTAAAGATTTAACTATTTTTATAAGAATTCTACTTTCATTTGGTTCAATTTAACTTTTATTGATTTACAATGAAAATCTTTTCTTGTTTAATATATCAACTACCACCTGTTACCTGCGGGCCACTTTTCAGCTTCCCCCCCCCCCCTTCTAGACTACCTCATGAACATGCGGGGGTGTTTCAGGAGTGCACGTTCATTCAATTTCTTGGTTTATTTTTTCTTCTTTCTTGACTGAAAAATCTTTCTTGATTAAAAATTCAACTATTTTGTTGAAAATTCAGGAATGGAGTTCAAGGATGATAAAGATCATTCAGAAGTAATAGTCTGCTATTTTATTGTTGGTAAACAATTTAACTTGTTTTTTTGTTATCAGTTTAATCATTTGGATCAACATTTAATAACTTTATTCCACATTTAGTAACTTTGTTAGAAAATGATTCCTTTTTGTTGCAAAAATCAACTGCAGCAAACTCTCGCATTTAGTTCATTGTCGAGGGTTGCCCTCAAATAGCCTTGGACTGGTTTTCGGGGAGTCGAAACGTGAACAGTGAGGGCCGCCTGACTCTTTTCCCTATTCACTTCAGAAACTGTGGAGCCAGAAGTTCCAGGAAGGCCGAGAACGGGGTGACTGAAAGCGAGAATCTGGTGTACTTGGTCGAGCATTGAACTATTTTGCAGAAACTTTTTTTTTTTGTGAAACATTCATCATTGTGGTAAAAATTCTTTTCCTGGTTTGAAAATTCAACTATTTTGTCAAAAATTCATTTTTTAAGTAGACATTTTTCTTCACCAAAAATTTATCGATTCCAATTTATTTTGAAAATTTATCTTTGTTAGTTCAAAGTTCAAGGTTTTGGTTGGAATACGATTCTTTTTAGTTCAAAATTTAACTTTTTGTTAAAAAATTGTTTTCTTTTAGCTTTATCTTTAATTTATTTAACTATTCTATTAAACATTTGTCCTTTTGCATAAAGTAATTTATCTGTTTTGATTGAAAGATCAACTGTATTGGAGAAAAATTGGCCTTTTTGACTTAAAAATTCAACGATTGTGTTAAAAATGCAACTGCTTTTAGTTAGAGTTTAATCAATTTTGTTTGAACATTTTACTATTTAGTTAAAATTCTTTCCTTCTGTGTGAAAAATTAAACTATTTGGTTAAAAAGTGATCTTTTTTCTACTAAAACTCCACTGATTTGAAGAAGAAAAATATTTTTCAGCTTGAAAATTAATTGCTTTAACTGGAAATTTAACAATCATATTTTTTGTTAAAAATGTAACTTTTTTATTCGAAACCTTAACTAATTGGTAGTCATTTTATCCTTTTTACATGAAAATTCAACTAATTGGTTAAAAAGTCATGTGCTACTTTTGGCCAATAATGTAAATACTTGGCTACAAATTAAACTCATTAAGAATTCTTCTGAAAATTCGTCTTTTTGGTTTGAAAATTCATCTGTTTTGGATAAAGGTTCATATATTCATTATAAATTACTCTCTCTTTCTTTACTTCATCTGTTTTCGATTTGAAATTAAATTTTTTTTTATTTGAAACAAAAAATAATACTTTTGTTCTGGTCGAGATTCTACTTAAGAATTATGTATTTTGATGAAAAGTCGTCTGTTTGGTAGAAAATTAATCATCCTGATTAAAAATGCATGGTTATCTTTAAAAATTTAAGTAATTGGTTGAAACCTGAACTACTTCGTCAAAATAAATGATACCTCTCTACTTAAAAAATTAACTATTTTGTTGAAAATTTGTTTTTATTGTCTTTCAAAATGTAACTTTTTTACTGAAAATTATGCTATTCCAGTTGAAGATTTACTTTAGTTATCAATTCATCTCTTTGGTTGAAAATTGAACTATTTTTCACAAATCGTTTAATTTTAAAATTAAAATTTTTCATACTAAAAATTCAACTATTTGGTTGAAAATTGATATTTTATGGCTTTAATCTCCTAAAAGTAGCAGTCGAATTAAGTTAAATCTAAAAAAGCACATTCAGCAAGAAAAAAATTAATTTCCAGAGCCAAGATTTATAGCTTGATGATTTTTCTTCCACCCTGTGATTAAAAATTTTCGAAAACTTTTCTTGTTTTACAAATGTTATGTCGGTCAGGCCTAACTTACCACTTTCAATAAAAAGTATAACAACTGTCACTCGGCAGATATGCATGAATTTATGTGAAAATTAATTTCGGATCCACAAAAATGGATCATTTTGATCTGAAATTGATAATTAGAACGATATGCAACGCTTAGATATTCCGGGATTGACTCTTCTGAAAATGTAAAACCTGTATAGTAGTTTTCATTTAGAATACGGTAATCTTTTTTTTACTGATGGTATTGGTAGGTAGTCTAAGTATCAAAGCTAAAAGGAAGCACAAAGTTCAAAGTTAAAGATAGATTTGGCTTTTTCGAATGCAGGCCGATGGATCTTAAAGAGTTTTTCGTCTTGAAGGTCAGGGGCAGATGAGGAACGTGCCGACGAAGAAAGAAGAAAGAAGAGCGACGAATGATGAAGTACTTGCAAATTGATGAAAAAAGTATAAGATTTTAGGGATAACTGTTTCATTAGGTCTATCAAGCTTCAACGATTATGACATTTAAATTACCATAATTTAATTACTCGTGTCATCGTAAAGAACATCATTTTTAAATTATACACTAACGTGACAGGAATAAGATGAGAGGGAATAAACAAGATATATGAAGATTAGGGAAAGGCGTATAGATATTAAGTTCGAATAACTTTAATGAAGAAAAAAATGATCTTTTTAATTAAAATTATTCTTGGGCGCCATAAATAAATTACATCATTTTTCCTGATGTTTTGTATCAAGTATCCCCCTTTTTAAAGGGTTCAAAAGACTTAGCACCCCCCCCCCTCCTCCATAATAAATAATGTTTATCGACCAACTTGTTCTTATTGGTGTGGGTGGAGGGTGGTAAAACTGTACTATTTTTTATGAATTAACTAAAAAGTTCAACTTTAATCAATGCAGTTGAACTTTCAACCGAAGCAAAGGAAAGCAGTTCACTGCTGGCGAAGAATGATGAAATTTCTAAAAAAGGTGGTGCATTTTTAATGTAACAAGACGAATTTGTAACAAGAGTTGAATTTTCAATCGAGAAAAATTTTTCAGTCAATAAAGTAAATCTAAAAAACAGGTTGAATTTTCAATCAAATAATTCAGTTATCAACCAAAAAGATGCATTTTCAAATACAAAAAATATTTTTTTAGTAGCAATACGAATTCTCAACAAAGTACATAAATTTGTAAACAGATATTACAATTCTCAACCAAGAAGATTATTTTTACAAAAGGACCAATTTTTAACAAAATGCATACATATTTACCTAAATAATTAAATTTTCAACAAATTTCATCAATTTTCTATCAAATATTTCAATTTTTATATGAAAAATACCATTTTTAACCTAAACGAAATAGCGAAGTTTTATATACAGAATGGATTTTCAATAAAAAAAGACTCATCTTTTACCATACATTTAAAATATTAACTAAAAAGTTTATTTTTAATCAAACACTTAAATTTTGCAATCAAATAGTTAAATTTATAGCTGAGAAATAAATTTTGCCAAAAAATATGAAGTTTATGTTAAATATTTCATTATGTAAGGATATCATTTTTAAGCAAGCAGTTGCGGTTTTTACCAAAAAAATTTATTTTCTACCCAAAAAATCTATTTTGTAACCAAAGATATGAATTTTTAACTAAGAAGATAGTTTTCAACCCCAAATGAAAAAGCTAATTTTTTAAACAAGAAAATTAGTTTTAAATTTAAATGATGAATTCAACTAAAAAAATAAATGTTGATAAAATTAGTTTAACTTTCGACTAAGACCTTAAATTTCTAACAAATTATTGAACTTTTCAGACGAAAGTATGATTTTTATACAAACAGTATTAGTTTGAACCCAAAAATGGAAATTTTTAACTTAAGAAGATACATTTATAACCAAAAAATAAGAAAGGTAAATTGTTAGTTAAAAAATTTTTTTTATTAAACTAGAAGCGAATTATTAACAAATTAGTTAAATATTTAATTAAGGAAATTAATTTTTGAGTCAAATAATTTTCAACCAAAACAGATAACTGTGAAGCGTTCGTTCGTTTCTTGCAGTAAATTTATAATTATTAAATTTAATATTTATATAACATTACTAGGGACTACTAATATTCTTATATAAATTACAAGTAAGACTTTGATTCTTATTGATTTCCATACTTAAAAATATCTTACATAAGAAATAGTTTTGACCATGAACCCTCTAGACGGGTAAGACAGTATAGAAAAATATTTGACCCTCATTCCTCCCACTCAAAATATTTTAAGTAATCTATTCACAGCCTGTTGCTTTCAAAACAATTTTACTGGTGAAGCGTACCTGAACTTCTTCTTTCCAGCTGATAGGGTTATGATTATGATTACATATGTCATGCTGAATTGTCATGGCACTTACATATATTTGACTTAAATATTGTTGACATACATACCTTAAGGACATAGATGTCCTTAAGAAGTGGTTCTTAAGGTTGGCATTACAGTGCTCTTCTTCGGTTCGTACACTCGCCTTCGACTCGTAATGAAAACATACACTCGTCAATAAAGTCCCTTTTTCCCCCTCAGTGCATAATATATTATTTTTGATCCTTTTTTAATTTCATTCAAGTTACATGACAAGAAGTTTCAGTTTTGATAATAATATTAATGGTTTGTGTTTCTCACGATTTCTAAGTTCAGATCTGTCATATAAAGATACTGGTGAGGGCGTACATGAGACGTAAATAATTTTACTGCAACGGCTTTCGGAAGCGGCGGATTATCGTCTCATCCCAGTCAGTAGTAGGAAATTTTGCACTTGCTTTCAGAGCTGTCAGAAATCTCTCGCGCCTACTAATATCGCGTTAAGTGGCAATTAATCCATGATATGTCAAACAGAGGAGAAATATCGTACGTCAATGGGACACATGATCCATAAATTTTTTGGCACATATGCTGTCATAAGTCTAATTTTCTTAGAGTGCTTTTATAGAAAACATATAATTAGCGTATAATTATAATAATTCTGTCAACTGTAAGTGGAATCTCCTCTGATCATGTTTAATAGGCCGGTTCTTTTTAAAATTTTTTTTCTAATTGAATTTTAATACACCGCAAAAGTTTCCCACCCATGGCAACTTTTCCCCGGAAAACATTTTTCTGAGTAGACAATGTATTTTGTTAATTCTTTGGATTTGTATATTTAAAAAATTGTTTCTCATTTGAAATTTATTTGTTTATTTCCTAATTTCAAATTACAAAAAAATTGTTATCATTTTTGAAATTATTCTAGAAACAGTTGAATAAGTTAAACCTGACATTTTTTCAGATTGAACCAAAAAAGTATGTCGTGATTCTACTTTTTAGAAAAACAATTTTTTTCGTGGTTTACTAATTTTGGGGCATTTGGATTTTGGATTTTTTGCGATTTTAAAAAGTTGGAAACACGACAAAAAAATGTTTATATAAGAGAAAAATAATTAAATCTTTCTTTGGTTCAAGTTAAAGAAATTTCAGATTCGACATATTAAACTTTTTCCAAGAAAGTATGCGCCTAGCATAATAAAAAAAACCATTTTTCTCACATTATCTAAAAATTATAAATAGAGCAGACATTTTTTAATTCCTAATTCTATATTTGCATTTACTAGTAATAACCATACATTTACGACATTTACAGAATTTTTTAAGCAATAGGATTTTTTTTCAATTTTAAAAAATTTAACTTTTAAATCCCAAAAGCAAACAAAATATATTGTCTGATCGAAAAATGTGTCCAAGTGCAGAGTTTGCATTAGTGTACAAGTTTTGCAGGGTATTAAAAATCAATCAGAAAAAGGTGGAAAACAAATCGTAATTTTACTGAAAACATATTAAGTCCTAAATTAAAATTAAAAGGTGATAAAGAAACAATAAATAAACAGCTTTTCAAATAAAAAAGCTCTGGATAAAGCTTTTGCATTGCAACATTTTCAATGTTTAATAAAAAAGTTCAGATTTTCACTACCTATTTTCGAAGTATTAATTTCTGAATGTTTTCAATTATAAATTAATTGTAAAAATGATCAAAATATGAAATTATATTGCATGCTTTTGTTTAAAAATTTTCGGACACAAAGGAATATACATTCAAATTTTCTACATTTAAAATTAGATTTTCAAATCTTATAAAAGCTTTTCTTTTGATTTCTGCAATTTAAAATTCATAACTTTTTTATGTTTTCAATTTATTGAAGTTGTTCAGTTTTTATTATTTTCAATATTGACATTGTAGTCATTTTGAATTCCTAATATTGCTTCGAATTTGAAATTTAACCATTTAATCGTCTAATGAGAAATTGTAAAATTTAGAGCTACAAGTTTGCATCTTGAAATTGAATTTAAATTGAATTGAAATATGGCCGCCATTACGTGAATACGCATGACTTCGTAGCTCTGCATTGTATATTGAGTTTTTCTGACATAATTGAGTGCTACTTGGATAAGGTGATCACTAGTAAGTTTGAAAACTGTGTGAATTGTCGGGAAATATAAAACAGGGACTGGGTGTTTTTATATAACATGGAATCTGAGTTAATTACGACAGGCGGATTCTTTAACTCCAATCTGTGTCATCTGTGGCTGTGATTTTGTGTCGTTTTTGGTAACGAGTCAAAAAATACAAAGAACTATTCCAGAGACTGAGTTCTTATGTTTGTAAGGCGTGGAGTCGCTGTACATTGAGAATAGCCAATTTTTGATCGCCAATTAGTCTTTTGGTTGTAATTTGTGTGTAATTTTCCTCTATTGATGAACAGCGAGACCTGGCGATACTAAGAACATTGCTGAGAAATTAATATAGTATACTCTAAACACGACCAAACGTTGTGAACGACACACAACAAACGACTTCGTCTGGATTAGTCGATAACATTATAAACACATACACAACGCAAGAATGGCAAGTTAACAGAGCGACATGCAAAGTGTTGGTCCTCTTCTCGACACTAATAGTGTATGTGCCTACAGTAGATGTAATCATAATGACCTACTCAATTCCGATGCGGTTAAATGCACAGGCTGTAATGCTCGTTATCATCCGGTATGCGCTTCCAAAATCAAGTGCGCTGTTGAGGGAAGATTTCAAAGATGTTGCAGCTCTCGATCTAAGTCTCCGACAGATGCCATACGAAATAACTCTGATTAATTAAACGTAGATACATTACGTTCTCTGCTAAATGATATAAAACTTGACCTTAAAAATTTTCTCGAAAAGAGTCACTCTGACCTGAAGCAGGGTCTACATCTGGATTTTGAAAAAACGCGTGTGGCTGCCGACAATTTAATTACAAAAATAAACATGGTCTCTTCACAAGTATTTGAGATGGAATCCAGACTGACTGTTGTTGAAAACAAGGGGACTGACGTTGACGCCACATTGCATGAAAAAGTTAATGTTCTCAAACGATGTTGAATCTTGTATAAAGGAGATTGCTTTGCGAACATCACGTAAGAAAAGTTTATTACTATTTAATTCACCAGAACCTAATCACACGGCAGAGGACTCACATGAAAATAGTGATTACAAAGCTGTCACCAATATTCTCAAACCCATAAATCCGGAACTTCCTGAAATCTCCACTAATACAATGCGTGCTTCTCGAATCGGTGTACAGTCACAGACCTTCGTGCGACCGATAAAAGTCAGGTTTCAAACGGAGATAATTATAATAATTCATATAATTCATATAAATATTCATATATAATAATTCATAAAGCCACTAAAGATGAAAGCCGTACCGAGATTACTCAAGGACATCAAAATTTCTCGAGATCAAACGCCGTTGCAGCAGAAACACTATGTGATACAAAAACGAACATTGGCAGAACGTCTAAAAAGTGGGGAGAAGGACCTTTGCATTACGTACAGGAACGAAGCACCAATCATAGTTACCAGCAAGATACCACCATTGATGACACAAGCGGGAAAACCTCAGAATTCAGAGTGTATTATCAGAACGTAAGAGGTTTTCACGGATGACCGAGTTGACAAAGTGGGTGATGGTGTCCTTCTAGCAATTAAAAATAATTGTATGTGTTCCAAATTTAACTTCTCGCCTGTTCTTCAAAGTACCCTTAGAATTAATATAGTAGGAGTAAAAATTAACAGTTTTAATATCTTAATAATGCTTATTGTTATATACGTCCCACCTAGAATTTCTATTTCCACTTTTGAAAGTATTCTGAATTCAATAATTTTGTTGCGGAACTTGTCTGAAAAATTAATTATTGTAGAAGACTTCAATGTAACATTCTTCAAAGATCATGTAAATAATATATAATTTGACAGTAAGTCGCCACTATTTACCTCATTTTGCCAATTTTTTAAATAAACGCAATTTAACTCAATAGATAACTGTAATTGCAGATATCTTGATCTTGTTTCCGCCAATACAACAACTCAAGTAAGTAGAGTTCATAAACCTATAGTGCCTAAGGGCAAATACTATCCGTCCCTTCTGTTCAGATTATACATTAACAATAAAATCATAGATAAAAGATTTCACATCTATCAAGAAGTTAGCAAATAAAAAAACTGCCGGAACTGATCTCATTCCAGCGTTTATTGTCAAAGACTGCGCATCTGTATTTATTCCCCCTCTCACATATTTATACAATCTAGGAATACATAATGGCACATTTCTGAGGATATAGAAACAAGCGAGAGTAGCTCCTATATTTAAAAAGGGATTAAAGACAGATATCAATAATTATAGTCCAATATCAATGCTCAATAACTTTTTTAAAATCTTCGAAATTTAACTTCCTAAAATTATTTACGGCATAGTACCAAAATATTAGTTAGTTACTCAAAATATTAAGGACATGCTTGTGAATTTTGATCAGGGAGATGTCATTTATATTGACATCTCCAAGGCTTTTGACACGGTTGATCACCAAATACTACTGCAAAAACTGCACAATATGAGGGTCCCAGATAAACTCGTTACTCTTATAGTGTCATACTTAAAAGGACGTCTACACAATGTACAATACGGAGGTTACTCATCGGACCCATTTGTACCTAAATCAGGTGTACCTTAAGGTTCCAACTTAGGACCCTCGTTGTTTCTGATAAACATGAACGATATCTTGACACTTCTATATTGCTGTTATCTACTTTACGCAGATGATGTAAAAATTTATTTACCTATAGCCAACCTACGATCGTGTGAAAACATCCAAAATAACTCAGATCTCCTCAGTAAATGGTGTAAGTTAAATAAATTGAGGCTTAACGCATCTAAATGTAAGGTTCTATCATTTTCTAACAAAAACGTTGTACTAAGATACCGTTACTACATCGACGGTATTGAACTCGAGAGAGTAGATACAATTAGGGACCTAGGAATATTGTTCGACAGTAGGCTCACCTTTAGTGCATACATTGATGAAATGATTAGTAATTATTAGAAATGTGAGAGCTTGCAGGCACTTTAAAAGCCTCTGTTTTCTCTCTTTTGCACATAAATCAGATCCAAACTGAAATACGTGTATGCTGTCTGGTGATCGCTCTTGAAAAAACACATTAACGCCATTGAGGCTTGTCAAAGACATTTTCTAAAATAACAATACCTGCGTGATCTTGTTAGGCAAATTATAATTAATATGCTACACTATGTACATATTATAGCCCTCTAATTGGTTCTCCAGCACTGTTGGGTTTTATTTTTTTTTACAAATAAACAAATAAATAAATCTTTAATTATTAGATTTCAAATGGCATTATTTCGAATACTGTAGGTTTAATTGTTTACTTTTGTGCCCATTAAATGTTTAAGATGTATAATTTTATTCTTTTTGATTTTGCAGATGTCCCATACTGAACGCTTTACATTTTAAAAGTAGAACTACTTTCTTGAAAAAGTATTTTAACAGTTTAAGATGCATCTTTTTTGTTAACAGTTTGCCTATTTTATTGAAAATTCTTCTTTCTGTTGTTGCAAACTAATTTTTTTGTGCTGTAAATTTAAGAATTAATTTGTGGGTTAGCAATTCATCGTGTGGAAAATTTAATTGTTTTGTTGAAAGTTCATCCTTGCGGGTTACACTTTGTTTATTTTATTACAAAATTTAAATTTTTGGAAAAGAAATTATCTGTTCGAAAGATAAATTTAACTTATTTCTATAGAATCTGCCTTTTTGTTATAAAAATTCATCTCTTTTAGTAGACATTTCATACATTTTGGTTAAAATGCAACTGCTTGAATAAAAATGAATCTGTTTTTTTCAAGAACTCAACTTTTTTTTAAATTTCTTCTTTTTGGTTGCATGAATGGTTCATGATTTAGCATTAAAATATTTTCTTGGTGCAAATATCAACTATAATATTTTTTGTTGAGAATTGAAATTTGATCCCCCCAGTTTTCGTCAAATGTCCACGTTTTGAGACGCCCTAAATCCGAAAAACAGGTTTGTACGAATGCGTCTTTCTGACTGTGTATCTATGTGTGTGTGTTTTGTGTGTGTTTGCGTGGCTGTGTGTGTGTGTCTGTAGATTTTTGGTTTTTGTAACACAATAACTTTCGAAAGCATTGGCTTACTGGCATTACCGGCTTACTGGCAAATATTGGCCATTGACATACTCTTTTAGGGCCCTAAAATAAAGGTTGAGTTCGTTAGCAGCCATTTTGGATAAAGATTCAAAAAGTGAGCACATTTTGAAAATTTTTGAGGCCACTTTTATCAAGATTAAAAAATTCTCTGTACAATTATTTACAGTTTTTTGTAGAAATTGTTGATGTAAGTTGTTGGCTTTAGGGTCAGGAGAATTGAAACTAATTAAGTTGTTTCAAACGTTTCGGCACACAATGGGGGCCCTCATCAGTGAGTTTTTTTAAATCTTATAAGGATTTATAATAATTACTTGGCATCATGACGTGTTTTTAGTTTTTTTTTCCTACTCAAGAGAGAGACTAGAAAGATTTGAACGTCGATGTTAACTAAAAACTGAGCGAATATTATTTATAGTATCCAAAAAGACAAACACTTTTTCTTAATGTCTAATTTTAATTATAATTATGATATAATTATAATTATCCGAATTATCATAACATTTTTTTGAATTATCTTGAAAAATCCAAAATTCAAATTTTGAGAGAAAATAAAATGGAAAACCAAAAATTAAATATTACGGTTAAACATTGCAAAATAGGTGAAAAGGTGTATGTATACAAATTGTGCATTTTAAAAAGATGTACAAATTTGTTATGAATCACATTTCGATAGGATGCGTAATTTTTTTTCCAATCGTAAAAAACATCCTCAAGAGCAATAAAAAATCTGCCCGCTGTGTGGGCACATTCTCATTACAACTTTTTTCTTTTAATTTCTTTTGCGTCTCGTGTGTGGGG
>JAAAKG020101201.1:0-15880 GCA_010014905.2 Druon quercuslanigerum | reverse complement strand
TGCTTATTTTCCTACCTCCCGTTCCTTCCTCTCCTAGTTTTCCTGCCCCTCATTTCTTACTAACTCTTCCCTTTCTTTATCCCAATCCCACCATTCTTCATCCACCTGTATCCTCCCATATTTAACCCATGTTCCTCTTCCCTTTTTTCTTTCCTCTTCCGCTATTATCCTTAACTTATATTGCATCCTCCTTTATACCCATGCCAAATCATCCTCTATTCTCTCCAAGCTCCGATATAACATCCCCTTCTTTGCCATTACTTCCCTCTTATCTTCCCATTTCTTTAATTTCACTAGTACCATTCTCTCCCCTCTTCGTGCTTCTCTTCCTATACTTCGCACTTCCTCTATCTCTACTTTTGCATCAATCCTTTTTAATACTTCTTCCACTCCCTCCTGCAACTCAGTCCCCTCTAATCTTATACCCTTTATCACTACGTTGCTTTTTCTTTCTTGCCTGTCTTTTTCTCTATTCTTTGTTCTCTTTTTTCTCAGTCTTTCAAACTTTCTATCTTTATAATTCTATCTTGCATCTCCTCTACCTTTTTATTATTATCCTCCTGCTTCTCTAGCTTTTGCGCCAATGACTGGATCCTCTTTTCTAACTTTTAACTAACTTCTTCCCATTTTCTTATTTCTTTCCTAAGATCAGCCATTTCCCTCCTAATTTCTTTCCTTAATTCCTCTCCCCTTTTTTCCTGCCTTTCTTCATAAATTCCCATTAATTCCATTATGACTTCGCGAATTTTTTTTACTCTTTCCTCTTTCTTCTGTTCTTCTGATTTGTCACCGTTTCCTTTAGCCCCCTTACTATTCTTACCCTTCTCTACCAAACTCTGCTTTTCCGGCGGTGATCTGAACATTTTAAGATATTTTAAGTTAGAACCTAAATCGTCCTTCTCTTCACTGCTTCCCCTCTCCCCTCTCTTCCTTTTGATAAAAGCCTTAATCGATCCTACGTTTTTGCTCTTAATCTCTCCTTTTCAATAGTTTTTTTGTACTTTCCCCTTGACTTCCTTTCTTTGATCTTCTCTTTCTGTGTACTAAACACTTTCTGTTCTGAATCCGATTTTTCCTCGATGTTATAATCTTTGCTATCCATGAATCCAATTTCAAACTTCCCTCCTTCTATCCTTCCCTGCCTCTATCGTCGCGTTCTGGTACCTGTCTTGCCTTTTTCCGTCTTTACCCAGCCCTGCTACTACTAACCCGATCAACCTAGTCCTCCCACCCTATCACAAATCTCAAACCAACCTAACCTCAACTTTTACACAAATCTGTCTTAATCCACAAAAATATCCTTATCCCCTCTCCAATTTCACAATTTTTTAAACAATCTACTTCATCCACACCCTTCTACACACTCCCACCAATTTACTCACCTTAAATTTCACCACTATTATCGGAAAAACTCAGCAACCACAATTCCCGCTACCTTACACTTTCATGCCGAAACGGAAGTCCGAATAATTTATTCTTGTAGATAATTTATAATTTCAGCACCTTTGTCTGAGAGAAGCCTTGTATGTTTTTTTAAATCAAGATAAGTTAGACAGTATTTCACACAGATTAAACCATTTAGAGCAATAAGCCAGGGCATTGAAATAAAAGTAGAAAAAAAATAAAAATTCTGGAATACTGGGCATTCATGGAATGAATATGTGTGAGTCTAATTTAAAGGAAATGATAATTCATACACTATTTTAAAGTTAATCAGAATAATGACATCAATGTAAATTAAAAATTAAATTAATATTGAAAACAGTTTTGTGATTTGAAAAAGGTCCGAAAATAAGAGTAAAAAATTAGATAAAATAAACTCCTCCCTGAAGTACAACTCAAGTAGGTAGAGAATAGATATTTGTTGTGTTGAATGTAAAAAATGATGCTGTAGAGAGGCTGAGGTGCAAGATAAGATGGAAAAACCGTGAACATTTTATGTCTCTTATATAAAACCTTATATTTACGATAATGCATTATTCGATTGGTGCTTTACGACAACGTGCTTTTACTATTATTCAACCTCTGGTATAAAACATCTAAAGGTGTATATGTGCAACATAGAGGTTGCCTCGCATGCGTATCTGAGACTAAATCAAACACAAAGAAAACCATCTGAATACAATCATCCGCTATAAACATGTCGGAAGAAGCATCTAAAACAACGCAGCGCTCATAAAAATATATCCCCTTTTCTTTTATCGATTGTGCACACATTATACTTTCCCTGAAAGCATTTGCAATTTTCATTTGCCATATCTTTTCCTCTTAGTTTTTAAAACTGTTTTCCCCCTCTAAGTGCTTTATGAATTTTTTAAATACATATTTACATTAATTTTAGTGTCTCCCTCGTTTTAGTTCCGAAGACTGTTGATATATCATATAGCCTGTTGATCCAGGAGGAAGGCCGTCTTGAAATTCAGGCTTGAGGTTTTTCCTTTTCAAAATGATGCAAAGTGGCCAATATTGCCCTTCGGCCGAGCAGCAAGCCAGCAAAGTGACGGTTTCCCCCTTTTCTCCTGTTGTCACTTGAAAGACCGCTATGGATCCTTTGGCTGCGATAACTTTGCCAGTGCTATTTATAAGCTGAATTCCTGACTCATCGCAGTTGGATATGTTATGTGGCTTATGTTCGAGGCCATATTTCTTCATTTCTGCGTCCAGCAAGTCATAGAATTCTTGAACTCTTTTTCTTGATAGGCCTTTTGCTCTAGCGAGCGACAACCCTTCTGATTTCCGAATAGATAAATCGGGATGACGTCTCATAAACGAAACAAACCAATCATACCCAGTAAGTCGTTTTTCTTTATTGAATTTATTTGCAATTTTCAAACGTTCGGCAAACTTAAAAGCTAGTTCACGAACTTTCATCGAATTTAGTGGAAATCCAGCTTTGCTCATATTTTTTAAGTGCGATGCAAGCTCGTTTTCGTTTTCTTCCCCAATTATAAGTGAATTTTTGAGCAAAAAAGTAGTAAAACTCACCACTTGATCCCAAAGCAGTAGAAATCACTGGCTTATTCCACTTTACATGTTTGCTAAGAGTATTACGAGGGAGATCAAAATTTTTTGCAGCATCGCGAATACTCATTTTTTGACTTTTTACTTGCTCCACGGCCCCCTTCATGCTTTGAGGATCCCATAGTTAACGTGCGCCACCCAGGTTTTCTTTTATAAAATGTAGGCATGTCGATCACTGAAAAAATATTTAAATTGTATTTAAGTTTGTTACTTTGAAGAAAATCAGTAATACTTTTATTCGTTCATTCATTTTTTAAATTTATTTTTACAGCAGACGTATTTTTACAACAGTCTATAGAAATAATAATATAAAATAAATTATTCTTTACGATCAAAAAAAAAAAATTATCATCCAAATTTATTCATAAACCAACAATAAAATTTGAAAAATTGATATTTAAACTAATATTTTTGATAGAAATCTTGAAATTATTGAATTTATATTAAAAAACAATGTTTTTCCTAATTAAAATTTACATTACCCTACATTTACCCCACATTCACCCTACAAATCTACATTATACTTAATTAAAAACATTATAATATTCTTTACCTTCGTTTCAATGTTTTTCGCGTTCAAATTTTTCTTTAAAAAAGTCAGTTGTTTATTATCCAATGTATGGCTCGTCTGTCCCGAATTTACAAGGAAATTAAGTCACACGATAAAAGTACAATAAAATTATTCAATATTGCCTAGAATACGTACGTGTTTATGATAACTTGTCACAGACCACTGCAACTCAATATTGTTGATTCTTTTGGATTATTACCAAAATATCTGAGAAGAATGAAAATTTTTTCCGGATTTTCCGACTCTGACGGATAAGTAAAGTATTTTAACTCGAAAATAACGAGAGCTCGCAATGCGTTTGATAGTTGCGTTGTGTGTGTGTATCGACAGACACACTCACACGGTACATAAGCGCCATTGTGGGAACTACATTAAAATGGTGGGAAATGGCCCATCTCACTCGGTTTTACCCTATTTTGTAATTTTACTAAAAAAACACTGCAAGGAACACTTTTATATCTTTAGGATTTGATAAAGTCATAACAAAAGCACTTTTGACGTTAAACTAGGAATTAATTATAATAATCTGCAACTTTATTTCTGTTCATTTATTCAAATACTTACTTTTTCCACATTAAAGTCTCTATGCTTTCGCTTGCTTTTCGCGTGTTTTTGTCTCGCGAAATTTTCTGTCATATCAGGGCGACAGTTTATTAGTATGCGTTAGTTTGAAATCTCCAAGGAAAGCACTCTACAGGATTAAAACATATATATGTATTTAATTATCCTATTTTATTTATTATTGCAAGTCTACATCCCAAGAGCCAAAATTTAATCTAAATTTGAGGTAAATCGGAGTAAGAGGAGAAATTCCAGCCTAGGGGTTGGAAAACCCAAACTTTCGCATATTAACAAATTTTACTTTATCTCGCAATTGTACATGCCAAAAGTTTAAATTTGATAAATTGATGAGAAAAAAACGGTCTAAAATGAGAGCATTCAGCATAGCGGCCCAAAAAAGTCAGATTTCAAAATGTATTCATTTTCCTTAATTTATTTTTTGCCGCAATAGTACATGCGAAAATTCTTGAGCCCTGAGGAAAAACAGAATGAAAGAAAAGTTTCCAGCATAGGTGCCAGAAAACTAAATTTTCACATTTTTCTTATTTTTTAACCACTGAGATCAAAGAAGAATATATCATCGCGAATTTTAGTCCTTATTACAGTTCTACATGTCAAGAGCTTCTATATGAGCCATCCCCAGCAAAAATCGTATTAAAATAAAAGCTACCAGAATGGGGGCTTAAAAAGCCGAATTTCCAATTTTCTTCATTTTTATCAGTATTGAAACACTGATTACAACAAGATAGATAAGCCGATATAACTATATTTCCTCGAGTATACTATGTTCCTTTAAAAGTCCTGCTAAATTTCACCCTTTTATCATAAATATTGCATACGATAGGAGTAGTGAAGGATAGCGGCATGGACATATAAACTACGTTGTAAAGGTTTCTGTTGTAGCCTAAGAAATTCTTAATATGATTAATTTTTAATAATTTAGTTTTAATATCCAAATTTAAGAGTACTTTTATTTTCAAGGAAGTTATAAATTGTTTAATTTTTAAAGCTTCAAATTTAAATTTACAGATTTTAAAAAATTCCAATCAGAAATCATATAATTGTCAGCATCTTAAAAATGATCAAAGTTAAAAGACTTCACGATTAAAAATTCTTTAATTCAAAGTAGTGAAAATATCATTGAGATTTTTATAAATCAATCTAATCTTTGACTGCAAAGGAATATATCCCATTAGGGCATGGAATTAGTTATCTTAAATTTACTATATTCCTAGAACAGGTCGCCACACAGTTTCGTGGCGAGAGAGGAGCCCGCGGG
This sequence comes from Druon quercuslanigerum, assembly GCA_010014905.2. Lineage (NCBI taxonomy): Eukaryota > Metazoa > Arthropoda > Insecta > Hymenoptera > Cynipidae > Druon > Druon quercuslanigerum. The sequence goes on along the minus strand of JAAAKG020101201.1, from coordinate 10,448 downwards.
GCTAACAGAGGCGTGCTCAATGATGCGTGGAAAGGGGCGGATTTTTGGAAAGGGTAACTTTTGAAAGCCCTGAAAATAGTATCAAGGCCAGTGCGATTCATTCCCTATACTGTAATTCAATCCAGATTCCAGCGAAGGTACATTTTTTAGGTCATTGAACTATAAGTAAGCTTTTACTGATGTTTAGTGTAATGTCGTACTGATAACAATTTAGAGAGTAAAAAAGAAATAACATATAAATTTAACTTTTAACAAACATAAGGTTCCTGTTTTTCATCAAAGTAGCTTCTTTTTTTCTTTTTCATACCTCTAGGTTAAAAATTCGACATACACTAAAAAAATGTATCCGTAAAAACGTCACGAATACGGTCACGAAACGGTCTCGGATACGGGATAAAAAATCAAACTTTAAATCCTTATTTCTATGAAAAAAGATATGGATAAATTTAGAAATTTTTCATGAACAGTTCCTGAAAATTTTATACTTAAATATAAAAAGGGAAAAATGTCATTTGTGCGATGTACTTCATGTTTCTTTCTAAATTTTTCACAACTCTGAGGATTTGAACCCTCTATAAACTGCTGACTCCACAGTTTCTAAACATAATCTATGAGTGCATAAGCACGCGCAGCCATCGATGCTGAACAATGTTAGGTATAATAAATATTCTAGCCATTCATCCCACAAACTCAAACCACACATACGCGTGTAATTACGCACCGCGCGTGTAGGTCAGAGTGTGTGCGGTTCACGTTAAGACGAAGCTACGTTCTAGTTCCCAGATTGGTCGGACACGTTGGCGAGTGCTTTCGGAAACTTCTCCTAATCACTCATAATATTTTTGTAATTATTTACGGAAAAAAGTGATGTATGGTTTTAGACTTGTCATATCGAGTTCATTCATTCTTTCTAAAACTTCGTAGATTATTTACGAAAATACATCAATATGCAATGAATTTTTCTCATATCCGGGACCTAGCTACTATTTGGTGACTTTTTCACTTATAAATTTGTTCCGTGTATTATTATTATCTTTTTAATATGAATTGAAAAAATTTTGTTCTTGATACAATTTTAATCTGATTCTTCAGGTATTTAAAAAAAATCTTAATTTTTTTCTCCAGACAATAAAAAAATAAATAAATTTTTTTTAAAGCGCTTTTTTATCATGCTTACCGCATTTAAAAGGTACTAAAAAGTAAAAAATAATTTTCTATCAAACGTAAAGACATGAAAAAAAACTGTTTATAAATGAATAAAAGGTATTAAATCTAAAAATAATAACCATTATTAGTAGCCATTTTTGATTAATTATTTGTTCTCTTCCCTGAAATCCAAATTGATACTGTTATTACACATTCTTGTGTATTTTAAAATAATTATTTATTTGAATTGTAGAAATTTATTTTCAAACCAATGTTGAATTGCGCGCCAACGACGACCGACCAGCGCGTGGCCCTAAAGCCAGCGCAGTAGCCACAGTAGTTCAGGTTTGGCATTATTAATTTATAATTTATCTATAATCTGACTGTAATCTGACTCCTCCTCTTTTGTGTGGACATTCGTATACCCAATGCACGCGCTGTGTGTGATAGAGACACACGCTAGCTATAAAAATTATTTTTTATAAAAAACAATATTTATTTATGCAAAATGCAAAATTTTTTGCAGATTAGTTTATTGTCATGGGAGACGCATCGATTAAAAAAATAAAGTTTCTACCTTGTCGATAAGTTCCTTAATTTTCGATCAGCAGATTTGATTGATTACCGACATGAAAGAAGGCCAAGCTATATAAAAGCCTTTAAAAAAGAATCCTAAGTTTAAAAAAAGTCTAACTTATGTTTGATCTTTATTCATAAAAGTCAAATGTTTTTGTTTAAAAAATGCTTGTAATTGGTAATAGTATTATAAAAACTGCGATTTAAAATGGATAACAATTAAAAACCAATCCAGAGAAAAAAGCTCTTTCGAAAAGCCAAATATTTATCCCGATAATTTTCAGGTGTAATTTATTTCGTCATAACTTTAAAATATTGTCAACCAAAAAAAGATGTTTAATCCTTTCCAGAATAAATACAATAGCGCTATTATTTGACTATATTATTTTATTTTTTTAACCTTAAAGGGCACACTTCCAAATACACCATCAGATATTTTAGACTGACAAAATCATGAGAGATGTTGAAGCCATACAAAATATGAAAAAACTCCAAAGCCTAAGTGAGAATTCAACTATTCGAAAAAAATGATTGAGAAAAAGAACGCAGATAATCGACAAAAAATCAGAAAGCCCGTGGGGTGCGACACATCCAGTGTGCCCTGTATGGGTCGAATAAGTAATGATGATTTTATAATTGCAAAGCAGATTAAACACGTGACGAATGCTAGAGGCAACCTCATTTGTTAAAGAGAGCTTCCATTGCGGATTAATCCAAGGGACTCGATTTAGCGTTCAGTCATCTGCGTATTACTGCACGCAAACACATTCGCCTATTTGCATCCACTTATGCGGAAGGGCTCGAAGCAATACAACGCTATGCGACTATGATAGTCAGTCGGCATCTTCAATAATCGCTCCTGCGGCATGCCACATCTATTCGCACGTTCAGAATGTCAGCCTCTTCATCTGAATTAATTGATTTCAAATTCCTGTAAACATCAAAACAAATACAATGAATTTCCTATCATGGATTTCTTGTAGTTATTTTGTCATTTCAAGAAAAATCATTACAGCAAATCTTTGCAAGAAACTTAGAAAAGAAATAACTAATATTCAAGTATTAAAAAAAGTGATGCGGAAAATAGATAAGCTACAAACAAATGAATTATTTATTCATTGATCGCAGGATTTGAAGTTATTGCAAGGGATTTTTACCCGATTTCATTTATTTTAAGACCTATAAAAGTTCTTAAAAAATTGCAAAGGATTAGAAAATGATCTTGAAATATTTAAAAATATTTCAAAGAATTTTAAGGCTTGTCAAAGAATTTACACCCAATTTACGTGATTTTAATAGGAGATCTAATTATTTCGACGAGTTTACGGCATTTTAAATTATTTAAAGTATTTTTATCTTTTTTAACAGATTCCGAAAAATTTCGACAATTTCAAGGGGTTTCAAAGAGTTTCCAGGAATTTAATAGATTTTAATAACCATGTTAACGTATTTCTAGACAACTTTATAAAATAAATTAAATTAAATTATATTTTAAGGAATCATTAGGTATTACAAGAAAATTCACAAGCTTTGAACAATATTGTTAAATTCCCAAGTATTCGAAGAATTTCGAGAGATTTCAAACAAGCATAGGGATTTGAACTTCTTTTTTTAGAGAACTTTAATGAATATTCAACCTATTTCAAATGCTTTGTACTTATTTAAATGGATTTTCATGATTATATACATTTTTTTTTAATTTCAAAGAATGGTAAGGATTTAAAGAAAATTTAAGGAACGCCAAAGAGTTTTGTAGGATTTCTGAAGATTTGTTAGGATTTTAAAGAATTTTAAAAATGATGGATTTTATAGGCTCCCAAATATTTTAAATGAGTTACGAGATGTATTACATGTATCAGATGTTACACATGTATCTTTAACTTCAGGTGGTGATTTAAATTCTTCTATTTAATTAAAATACGTAAAAGCTCAATTGGATTTTAGCTATGGAATTGCAAAATATTCCTAAACAAAAATTAACTATGATGTGTCAGAAAACAAATATAGGTTATCATATGACAGAGCGGTGACTCTCGACTAATATAAGTCGGAAATGAAACATCGACCAGTATTAGTAAAAAAAATTAGTAAAAAAAAACAAGTTCAATTCACGCTCCTCTACTATTACAATTTGTAAATAATATCTTCGACTATCGCAAGTCGAAATGAGGACCGTACATTAATTTCAGTCGTTGTGAGGCGTCATCTATTACAAGCTAGCATGACTTTTATTACTAGTAAACCCAAGTGCAAAGGTGAAATTATGCAATTTTTTTGCCAAAGGAGTGACGAAAACATAAGAAGACGCATGGGGTGGTTGAAAAATTGTTATCAAATCATTTTATTCGGAATCGAAGGTCGACTATCGCAATTCAAATTTACTACGCACTGTTAATGTAAGTCAGAACTCGATCATAAAATAACACACGTCAAAACTAAAACATTAAAGCATAAACCGGAAATCAAAAAGTGAAAATTAAAAGTCCAAATATCAACGATCGACTATTTTAAGTCGAAATTCTAGCCTGTTGCGATACAAAAAATTAATGTGCTTCAACTTTAGTAGAGCCATGCATTTGAAAAAAAAAGTATTGATTGCCTAAGCGAAAAGTGGAGAAGTTATAATGCGAACTTCTTTTTCTAGCATTCGCACAGGTACTCTGAGCGCAGATAGTGGAAATAGACTAATATATGATCATTAAGAGGTAGAATCAATGCTTTACACTGGCACTGCGCCCGCGCGCAAGTGGCTTGACCCGATTTGGTCAGGCATGTGCGCTTGACCGAGTTAACAATCAAATACGGATATTCCAGATAGCTCCATCATTTATTCAAACTTTGAATTGATACATTGTTGGTATTATAGAAACGTGTGATATAGACAATTTTTATTTTGTCCATTATTCTTGGCAATTCGGCTATCTGGAATTGACGATCACTCTTCCCTCTCTGGTTATGTCCCGCCTAAGCATGCTACCTCCTACCGGCAGAAAGTTAACCACTAGCACAGTGGTCGGCATGCTCCTGACCATGTCAGCCTACCCTGACCGGGCTGACCAGCGATAGTAGCACAAATTGACAAAATTTGGAAATGGGTAATTTTGCAATAAGCGATTAAAAATTAATTTACTTGGAATCGACGTATTTTTCTGTTTCCAAAGACATGTAATTTGTCTATAAAGGTGGAAAAATTGAGAAGTATATTGTATTAAATTAAATATTAGGCTGACGTTCCTTCATAATAAACTCCTTTAAATTTTCAGCTTTTCTAGACGAGTAATATATCATTGGAATCGGAAAGATTCGCAGATGATGATTAGGCTATTTTCAAATCTCTAGTTGAAAAATTAAGAGTTTTTAAATTTTCTTACTTTAATATACCTGTAGCCACAAGAACCTTATTGGATTAAGCTCACTCACACTAAGGATCATGAATACACCGAAAAGTAGTAGAAAAAATTATGTCGGGACGGGCCTGATCACACCCGAAAACTCAGCAAACTTTTGCCGAACACTGAAGTAGCAGGAGTCATGACATCTACTGGATGACTCTGATCAGGAGAGTAGAAGAATCTGAAAATTACGGCCATGTTTCCGCAAGAATGGTAATCATACGAGCAACGCGTGCTTGGTGACGATCAGGAAAGCGCAAACGAGCTGTGCTGCGTAATCCCCGTACCTTTACAATACCCCACTTGCCTCACAGTCCTCATTTCTATTAAATTTATATAATTTACTTTTTGCACATTAAAAAGAACTAGCATAACATTGAAGTAATCTAATGTTCACTGTCAAAATCTAATTCTGATACCCGGAAGCATAAATATGACTCTTTAAGGGCATGAACAAAACTGTCACGCGACTAAAGTCGGAAAATAACCATCGACTATAAAAGTCCATTATGAAACCCTTCAATCTAATCATTTAGAACTGAAACAAATTATGTGTCAAAAATAAAAATATCCAGTATCACAAATCAAAATATGGAATCTCGACTTTTATAAATCCGGAGTCCAACTTTACCTATTACCAGTCGAAATAGCAATACTCGAGTATTATATTTCGAGAATCCAACTTCGATCTAATAATTATTAGGAGCAGTTAAAGATGGAATATTAACAGTGGAAATGTCGACCCACGAATTATATGATTATAAAGGAAGGAATATTACAAATGCGACTGATGATCCTTAAATTGTTATTAGTCAGAAATTACGAAAGGCATTAGCTGCGCGGAAATTATTGAATCGGAAAGAGTTCAGAGGTCAAGCCATTTCGAGTATGGGTAGTACGCGAATGGGTGACCATGTCCGAGGGCTGAAAATAAAAGCGATTTTGTGGGATGATTTTGAATACAAAGCAATGGCTGACGTCTTAGATGCTTTTAGCGTTTATTTGCAAAACATATTGCTCACAAGCAAATTTTTTTAGTTTTGCAGAGCCACAAAAATTGACGCTATAAGGACGGCTTTCCAATCACCTACGTTTCGTGAAGTAAAACGGCGGGTATGATAACTAAAACAAATGATCTAAAATCAAAAACCATAAAGATTTACAAAGATCATACGCGTCATAAATTTAAATAAATGGTATTGAAAAAGTGGAGAATGGCATTTTTGGCCACAAAAAGTGATCTTTTTTTAGTGATTCGCCGAGGAATGAAGCATATTAACTGGTTGAACACGCAAGAACAAATCAATTGATTTGATAGACTTTGAAATATCGTGTTTGCCTATTTGAAAAACGCTGAAGCCCGGTCACCGCATTTTCATGCAAAAACAAGCTTTAGATAGATCAATGATTCAACAGAGGCCCGAATAGTACGATAGTAAAAAATAATTTACTCTTATCTTATAATGAGCTAGAATAATCAAGGCTACGCATGAAAAAAAGTTTATTTTTGCATAGAGCATACAAACTAAGGAAGATTAAGCAGCAATGTGACTTTTTTAAGATTACTAAATGCTTAATTTTAATAAAATGAGAAGTACAATTCATTTTTTTCTTTTAATCATGGTGAAATTGTAGTCACGGCGAGTGGACTGGTTGCTATGACGGTACAAACTGAGAAAATTAAACTAACAAATGCAACCGCATATCTGTAGAGTCGTATAATTAACAAATATTTAAAATATATCGTATGAAATATGTAAAATAAATAAAGGCAGTGATCTATGGTTAGAAAGGACTCTTAAAAGATGAAATAACGTGTGCAATAACCCCTCTTTCTGAAAATGGTGCGGCTGCATGTCAATTAAGTTCTGACAGGATTTCGTAACTACACAGCATGGAGTAATAGTTCAGGGGTCCAAACAGTGTGTCAGAAATTTTGTCGACATTTTCCGCACATATTTCTTGGGAGGACGTACGCCGAATTGTAAAGTTTTGCCTCGTTTAGTGTGGAATAACTGCAACTGAATATCTGAAATTATATTTTTTACTTACTGTATTCTCCGTAACGTTGTCTTCTTCTCGCTTCATGTAAATGAAATCTAGATCAAATTCATAAAAACACTATGTCCCATCAGATAACAAAACATTTTCTGTTGTCAGCTCTCAGCTCTCGCAGATATTTCACTCAAAACGAAGCGAGACTTTACAATTCAGCGTGCGCAAACGCCTGAACTGTGTCCGGAAATTCGAGAGTCATTTTACATTCACGCGCGCATTGTCGTTAGGCCTCCTTACTATTACTCCATGCTACACAGGTATGCATGCGCATTCGTACTTATTGCAGGTGCAAAATCCATGTATGTCTGGTCTAGATACGGTAAATTACTTTTACAAAATAATAAACAATAGAGTAAAAAATGTCTCCATTTTATCACTAAACAATAGTAAACAATAATAGAAACACGGTAAACTTCGCAAGTCATTTTTGATGATATATGTAGAGTCCAGGATGCTATTCTGGAGACTCCAAACTAGCATTAGAGTGATTAAAAAAATCAATTTTTTTGGCCCTGTACACCAGAGGACTCCCTTAACTAATTTTAAGGAGGGAGCTTTGGCACCAGTGATATTTATGTGCTTTCGATAGGTGCCTGAGTAAAAATGCTTTGATTAGGTTTCAACTTGAATGCCCCCAATCAAGACATGCTGAAGTCGAAAATGTCGGCTTTAGCATGAGTAATTTTTAAAGTGGAGCCAGACTTTAATTTATGCTTGGAGACAAGTTTTGATGTCTTGTAGACATATATTTGTATCACGAGTCGAATTTTTATGACTCCATGACGAGCGGTTCATAATTTATATTTAAAATGATTTCTTTACATTTTTCAAATAAACATTATGTAGAGCCAAACTGTGATTTTTGAGGTGTGAATTTTATAAAAACAGTTCGTAAATACTTTTTGACAATTTTTTGAAATAAGTTATAAACGAAAAAATTAAAATAAATGTTGATTCGACAGCAGTTTTCAATAAAACCTTTATTGATAAATATTTCTTAATTATTCTGATAAAGTTACTTACTTATAATTATAAAAATTAAAACATATAAGGAACACCTTCACTGAATTATCCAATAATTGCATAAATACTGTAAAATGTGTATAAACCCCTTCAACAATTTTTTGAACCTTTTATAAAAAATGAATTGACATTTTATAATTTTCATATTTTTATCGCGATAACTAATTCTAGGGTACCTCGTATTTTACAAAATTGGTGCATGGAGAGTCACAGAATGTATAAAGCGACTGAAATAGTGTTTAAACTACTATAAATTGCAATTATTTCACTAAAAAATAATAACCATGATCATTCAGGCCCAGTGTCCCATAAGTTACCACAAAAAGAGTTGCTATTCCATCGGAATAATTTTATTTTAGCCAGAAAGCGCACATTTATTTACAAGAGGGGATTTTTATGGATAAAAACTATATTTATTGAAAAATAAATATTTATTACTATGATATTTGTGTTTGTAACATTGCAATTACATCGAGGCGTTGTAAAAAACTATTCCAAAAACATTATAATTTACATTCGGGTTTGAGAAATGCTCTTAAGATTCATTCCAAAAACCAAGTCGAAAAGACTCTTAAGAAGTAAAGCTTAAAATATTTGCAACGCTTAATTAAAATTTAAACAATGAAAGCGAAATTGACAATAAGGCGAGATTCCCGCTTACCGGAAATAAGAAAAGAAAGACTGATGGAAAAAGGAGTGAGTTAAGTAGGTGAAATTTATTCGCTCTTACTTGGTTTAGCTTTGGGAACTTGATGGAAGGGTTTGGAGCTGAAGACACGGAGGGATCTATTCTGCGGGCTCACATGCCGCAGCACTTTATATCGTTCTTATGAATGAAACGGATTATTTATTATCCAATAAAGAGACTCTCAGGGTATGCAGTACCCTGCTGGGTATTTTACGAGAAAGTTACCCTGACGTGTAAATACCGAGGCTCCCCTGACTTTTCCCTTTTTTCCCCTGTTTTCATTTATTGATTTTCATTCATTGAAAGTTTCATATAAATTAAAATTACAATAGACTTAATAAAAAATTATTAAATTGATAACAGTGTTTGACTTTTTAGCAATTTAGATTTAGAAACATTAATTTTTTTTTTAACTGCAATTACTGCAAATTAAAATCGGCAGAAATTTAAGCAAAGTCCATCTTAATCCGAGACTCCTTTTCCCGACATTTACAAACATTTCTAGAAATTAAAGTTTCGAGTTCGTGCTGAAATTAGAAGCCTTGAAAGAATGTTTAATCCTATTCACTAATTTACATTCTTTATTAAATATTATAAAAATAAAGAAAATTGACAAATAAAAATGCAGGCAACCAAAATTTTAAGTATTTTCCCTTTTTGTCTGTTATTTAATTTTGTACAGCATTTATTGTACCATTCTTGACCATTTTCATTTAGTGAGAGTATTTTTATAAGTTCTTTCTACGTTTGATTTTAAAAGAATTTATAGAAATCCTCTTCTTGTGTGAATGATGAAATACACATCTCTGACGTACACGTCTTTAAATTTTTGAACTAATCACTGACTAACTTAAGTTACCTGCTTTTAATTTTTTCTTTGAAAGGAAAAAATATAAAACTTGCAGCGTTCTCTGCAAATACGTTAGTTTCTGAAGCCTTAGAAGACTTGAAATGAGTTTAAGATATAGAGCTGATTGGTTTTCTTTTGATTTGATAAAGACTCCCGTTCAATGAGATAGAGAAATGTTCAAGGCAATAAAAAGAGCGAAGTATGATTTCTTGAAAAAACGCGTTTTCAGTTGATAATGGCGAATAGCGGAAGACTGTGTAGCTTGGTGGTCAGAGCTCCCACCGGTGCAGCAATTAGGTTTATATGGTCCCAAAATTAATATTTTGAGATATACATGAAGCTTGGTCGCTGCAATCGAATCTAAAGTCGAATATAAATAATAAAAAAACTGATCCAATATAGCAGCCAACACTTTTTTTATTTTTTATTTATTTATTTATTTATATTTTTTTTAAAAATAGATTGACCTTCTAGTTGGCAGAAGGGTCATATTTGTTTGGTCGCTGATGTCTAATATGGTATTCAAATATTAAGACTTTAAAATGGATCAGCCAATGTGGGAGCCAAAATATATATTTTATAAATATTAAATGGTGCTTTTTGCAAGCACGATTTTAAAGTGGGACGATGGTCGTGGGGGCTAAAGCGTAGGCTTTGGACCCACTCTGTCGGCTTGCGGGTTCGATTCCCGCCTCGCACTCTGGAAGAGCCTCGG
>JAAAKG020101179.1:0-15881 GCA_010014905.2 Druon quercuslanigerum | reverse complement strand
GAAGGTGCGGCCAAGAGCGGTAAATGTCTGCGGAGTGCTCCAACACTCGCCAGTGCTTCCTTTGCGCCGCGCGAAGTATTCTTTTGGATTATTTTTCTTATGAAAAAAGCAGTTTAGATTTATTTTAATTTAATATATTAAAGTGAGCAAGGGAATTTAAAAATTTAAAAACACATTTGATCATGCATTTCTCATAGTAAGTAAGTCTAATAATGGCTTCCATATATTCATTTTTTATTTACTTTTATAGTTATTGAATTATTTTAGGATTTTAAAGACTTTCAAAATATTTCAATGATTATGAAAGGATTAAATTTTTTTTTTGATTTTCAAATTATTTAAAATGATTTTCTGAAAATACATAACAATATAACATGTTTTTAATGATTTTAGTTAATCAATGAATTTAAAAAGTTTTAACATATTTGAAAAAGTACTGGAATAGTTTCGAAAATTCCAATGGTTTAGAGTTACCATCATTTTCAAACTTTGATGTTTTTATTTGATACTAACAGATTTTTGGGTTGCTGATAATAAAATGTGGATCCAAGATAACGAGCCCGTGCTTGAAAAATTTAATATAATACCGGATTTTCGTGAAAGTCAGTGCCTGGGGGATTTCCATATTTTGAAGACAATTTTGGTGTAAAAATTTAAAAAAATCGACATTTCGGATCAAAAATATTTTGAGAACTTCTGTCGAGTTTCTAACTCGACAGAACTCGTTCGAGCTTGCGAGCTTTTTTGCACACCTCTAATTCACAGAAATATTTCACCAGATTTCAAAATATTTTGAAAGATTTCAACTTTGAAGTTCAAGATTGAAGAAAGTGAGATTAGAAGATAAAACCTGGGTTCCAGCGTAATAAAAGGTTTAAGTACTTTATGCTAATGAGCAATAGCAACATTGTAACAAGAAATTTAAATCACACGTCTTGTTAAAGGAGTAAGTTTATTGCCTTATTATAACTATAAATCAAACTTTTCAAGTAACCTTGATGCAACGAGCTACTGACATCGTCAAACTCTGCACATAAATTGTTGTAAAACTGGGAGCTAATAAAAGACTCAAAACTAAAAAATTATCATATTATAAACCAAAGTAACAAAATTCACTTAAATATGCATCATATAAGCATATTGAAACAAACTGTTGCTAGTAACTAACCATGAAAATATTTTTTATTAGTTGATCAATAATTTCCAATAAGTAAATTGCATATATTGAGGTATAGATTTTCCTATTAGTTTCTTATTTTTCTCAATTTGAACTGATTTTAAGGAATTTCAAAAGAATACAAAACAATTCCGAAGATTCCAAGTGATTTTTAATAGTCTCCAAACCTTTTGAAATCATTTGAAACTTTTGATCGTACAAAATTTTTGGACGAGAAAATCTTGTGAAAAATATTGCACTAGTTATGACGAATTTCGGGACAAGAAACTTCGTTTATTCAATCCCTTGAAATTGTCTATAACCCTTAAAACCTTTTGAGTTATATTTTATTCCTTTTAATCTCAAAGAAATATTACAGTTTTTCTAAACATTATTCGAAATTATATTAAACCTTTTAAATTAGTGTGGGTTCTGTTGAAATCCCTCGAGATCTTTCAGAATGATTTAAAATCATTAAAAATTACATGCAATGTTCATATATTAAAACATAGAAAAAACAGGAATTTCCATTGGAACTCATTTTTGGTTGTAAAGGAGCTGCAAAAAAAAATAAACCCCACTTGCTGAAAAGGAACCCAAAATGAGAAATAAGCTCTAAATGATACTTTAGTTGGTGTTTTAAATGATCCCAAATCTAATTAGCCTATTTATTAAGAACCTATTTTGCGCTTAACCCACATAACTTAATGAAGATAATTAAATGGCAAAATATTACCGCAATGAAAATAGATATAATGACTTGATAAAAATCATTTGCAGGTTATGTAGCAAAGTTGTCAACATAAAGGCATATTCATATGCAAAAAATTTTTCGTACCAAGTCATCGGTCGATAACCGCAAATCTATCCCTAACTTATCAGCCTTAATTTGCAAGCGTTTGGCTTGTGAGTGCGCCTTTATGTTCTTTTCAAAAGCGCTCTAAACGAACCATTTTGGCTCACTACACGTACCTATTGGAGCTCAAGTTCTAAATGATACCAACTTTTATTTGAGTCGCAACTTTATTGAACCCCCGTATTCCTGAAATGCTGTGGAAGATTTCAAATCACCCGAAATATTTTGGATCATTTTGTAATGTTTCGAAATCCCGTGAAATACTTTAAAATTGTTTGACATCCCTTATGAATCACTTTAAATAATATAAAACTCAAATAAAAATGAATGAAGCAAACTTTGTCTGGAACAATTTCTAAATTACCAGTCCTCATTAACGAAGACTTCGAATTAACATATTTTCTCTAATTGTATATGTCTACACTCTTCAATTAACATACAAGAGATTATTCTATCAGAACGAGAACATTCAATTAAAAGAAAATATTCAACAAATTCTTCAACTATCGGAATCTAACTGTAGTGTATATTTGACCGCACGCGTTGCCTGAGAAAATTAAAAAGGTTCAAAACGTTGGGTTGAAGATGGCCGATTAATCAGGAGCAATGTAAAGTAAAAATATAAGAAAGCTGATGTTATCAGAGTTGCTTTTTACATTTCGATTGTAGATCATTAAACTTAATTGCTGCGTTGTGTGCGCGCACACAGGTGCCCCCCACAACGCTTGACGTTTTCACTGAGAATTCACATACACATATGCATTTTAAGTTCGACGACCACAAGCACGCGAGTCCCTTCTTCTTATCTGGACTTTTTTTTAACATTAATTAACTCGGCTGAGGCTTATCGCACGGGCTTCACTGACCCAGCGCAGCGTTAAAGTGAGTCCAACGCACACACGCAAAAATCGCACCCATTTAAAAAATCACACATATACACATTGGGTAGGGATTACGGGGTTCCTCTTCTTCTTTTTCAAAAACTTTTTCTCAACCAAAGCCATATGCCTCTTACGGGACCATAACCTGTTTATGCATACATGTGTGACGTCAGATGACTCGCCAGTACTGAAAATTGAACGATCAACTCTGATTGTCATTGATATAGTCTTCGGATTCTTGCCCAGGACACTAATTAATGGCTCTTCCTGCGTGGTAAAATTTTTTCGTAGAAGGTAAATCTCCGAAGGGAAGAAGAAGCAGGAAACATCTATGATTTCCCTGTCTGCAGAGTGCCGTCGTTAATTAAGATCGTTAATGAGGCTAATAAATTAAGACCTCGAAGAAGGTCGTACCATCGATTAAAGTTTCCTGGGTTTGAGTTGAGATCTTGAGTTTGTATAATTGTATATATGAGGTTTACTGGGCAAATCTGCATATGCAATTCTGCAAATCTGCACTACCGTTTTATGTGAGATAAAGATATCAGGATGGTCAGAGTAGAGAATGGAAGGAAAGAAAGAGAACTGAGGTAGGCAAATAAAACTTTTTAACGGATACTGCCACGGGCGAAGTTGCCCAGGTGTCAAAAGAACACACCTCGTGAGATATTCTCAAATAACGGGTACGGTCGATGGTCCAGGAGACAAAATTGCGAAAGTCTGCTGATGATGGCGAACCGGACTTCAGAGAATGTGGAGTTGTTGTTTTTTGTTTTAATGCGATAAGACGTTTTACGTAGAGTTATAAGGATAATAAGTTATGTTTCAAGTTTTAAGTTGTAAGTTGTAAATTATTGTAAGTAGTTTCAGTTTAGAACCTTTTTCCAGGACAAATTATTAAGAGGGTGTTCACTAGCAGTTTATTATACATTAGTCATGCGTACTTATATGTAAGAAAGATAAAGTCGATAATATTTAGCATTTGATATTATTAACTGTGGTTATCTAGAGCCAGATCAATATTTCAAGTCTGAATATTTTCATTAGATAGTAATTTTATCAAAAGTTTTAGAATATAACGCTAATTGTAAAATAATATAATGGATTGAATTTACGAAAGGAGTTTATATTAGGATTATTTATCTGAAAAACTTTAAGCTACTGTCATCAGTAAGGTTTAATTAATTGGTATTCCTCGAAGAATCTCTTCATTACATGTTGGAATTAAAAAAACTCTGGCAATTTCTGCTAGCGACCTTCCTGCCTTGCACCACTTTGGTTTCTAATTGCCTCGTTTAATTTCTTTTCTTCAAATAATGTGTAGTTTTAACATTAGTAAAGAAGTTGTCGGAGTGGTTTAATGATTTCGGTAGCAACATTTTTTTAAAATAGAATTTTGTATTTTGCGCCTCTATAACTGAGGAGTAAGCAAAACAAAATGATGAACCTATTCGAAATGATTCTTGAATAATTAGACAAATTCTGTGTCTCAAAGACACCAGAGATTATGCATTATGCAGTTTTTATAGCATATTAAACACTTTGGCACAAATAAACGAAATTTTAATGGGATATAATTTTTGTGTGTGAATCAATAGTGAATAATCATATTCCTAGAATTCTAAAAAGGCTAAGAACATGCGTAATTACTTTTTTCAGAAAATTAAATTATCATGTTTTGTTCGTTGACTCTTCAATTAAAATGAAAACTTATGCAATTTTCCTGCATAATTTATAATTATCCAATATAAACATTTTGTGGCCTCTTGATCTTGCAATTACATAATGTGGACCAAGGTAGCGTTAGGAACTTAACTTGTATTGCTCCATAAAAAATGAAGAATAACGGATATTGAGACTGAAAGAGACTTTACGCCAAACGTTGAGTTTTTGAGGTAAACGAGCCGTCTTTTATGGCATTATAATATAAATAATTAAATATTGCTTTTCATTATTTTTTCAAATCTACGAAGATGACGCCGGCATCCAGTACAAAGGCGGTAAATTACACCTATGGCCATGTCTTGCGACTGTGAGATGGGTGGCCATTTATATGTGTGAAAAATTGTACAATAATAAATAACTAAAGAATTTATTTACATTGCCAATGTTGCTCTGACTTACCTAACTATAATAATAAAAGTTGAATGCGATGAATGTTTTAATACAAAAATTAAAACCATTATTTATGTTCTTGCTGACTGTCTATAAGAACATATTAATTTTTCTTAACATGTTTTTAATCTTTGTGGTTGTCTGTTATCCATAAATATTTGGGAATGATAGTTACAACCATTGTTCAGGCTATCTTAAAGAAACTTGATTTATGATAGTAATGAGTACGAGATGAAAAAATTTGTTTAAAAATTTGTTATTTTTCTGGATTTTTCATTATCTATTTCATGCTGTTTTTAAAAACAGTAGACTTTTGCTTTTAAATTACAAAATTAGACAAAAATGTATGACAAGAACAGCTAAGACACGCTCTTTGATTTTTGTGTTTAGAATGATAACCTTATCTAAAAGGTTCAATGAATGAGGCTAAACTTTTAGTTTGACATCTCGCAAAGACTTTAAGGTGAAAAGAGACATCCAATTGACCTTAAAAAAGGCTATTTTTTCTTTAAAAAAAATGAAACAGTGTAAATACTAAAATTAAATCTTTTTTAACTGTATAAGGAGAGCTATTGTTAGAAAGAGTTGCATTTCACTACATTTTAACAAAGATTAATTTTTTTTTGTAAGGAATAATTTTATTCTTGGACACTTCGTCGATCAAAAAAAGGATATACTATTCAAATAAGGTTGTATCTAGGAACATTCAAAATGAAAACTAATATTATAATTTCAAATTTTTCTAAATGACAGATGCCACAATTTGACTTTTCGGTGTTCCCAATAAAATTTGAAACGGACACATTGACTCGAATGAAGTATTTGTCATTGTTATAAGTCTACAGTGACCTGACGACATTAGATCAAATATTTTTAGAAACAGTTAAATAAGTTCTGTCTCCCCTAAAGTTAGGAATATTTCATCCTGTAGTGACAGTATATAAATATGAAGAACGATTTGCGATATAGACAAATGGATATAGCTTACAATTACTGAATGTGATTAATATATACCATTTAAATCTATTCCTCTTGATCTGGTTTTAGAAAATGTTCTTGTTAGACCTTAGGACCTTAAATTGGGACTTAAAAGAAGCTCATCAATCAACGCTGACAGAAGGTGTTTTGTATTTCTAACAAATAGTTCACAGTAGAGGTCCTTTGGCGGAATAAAATAATCGGCTGTTTCAGAAGAAGGAATTATTCCAGTGTGTACTTCTAATGCTAGAAAATTTACATCTGACACTAAAGCTGATAAACATATACTGATAAAAAATTGATGAACATTTCCTGATAAAAGATGTAAACATCAAAAGTTGATTAGAATTAAGTACAGAATCAGTACTTTCATTCAGTGATCAAATATCCAATCAGTGTAATCGAACTTGAAGAACATGATCTGATCAGATACTTAACTTCACCGATCAGACCACATTGTAGGGACTTGCAATCCACGCATGTTCTCAAGTGACGCATCATAAATCTCGTTTGCCGTTTGGGAGAGTTCTAGAAGATAAAAAACCTAAACTGTCATTCGTGCCTGTAAAGCGGCGTGGCATCCGCGACTGACCCTGAACCAGTCTCGACTGGCACGGACTCTAGCTTGGTGGCGATCGTTAGTTAAAATCCCATTAGTAGAAAACCCGGCATTTTGGAGGGCCATCGAGATGTCAACGTGGATGCCACCGCGTTGATATATTGGGAGTGAGCCGCTCGTGTTGGATCTTTTCTCTCTTCTCTCTTCCCTCTTTCGTCTTCTTTTTTAACTTAAGCCAACTACCAGAAACGTCCCACGTCTCTAACCGTTTTGGGTGTATCTTCGTAGTCAACAGGTGTCTCCCTACCTGCCACGCAATCGTATTTCCTACCAGAGACAACCTGCACTTACTGAAATACGTTTTGTAATCGCCACAAACAGATGTCTCACTATCTCAATTTTATTCCTGACAAAAGTTGTTTTAATTGACAAGATCATTATCACGGATTCTACACAGCCTGGAAAACCCGGAAAACCTGAAAAGAGTATAGGAACATTCAAAACGACTTGGAGAACATGGGGGAGGCATTCGATTTAAAAATTCCTGGAAAAGTATCTAACAGCCCCTTATTCCAATGCCGAATATTCCTTCCACAAAATGATGGGAAATTTTATTAATATGTGTTTTGTTAGGCTATTCCTTTCACCGCTTATCCTGGGCCCATAACCTGTTGTTTAACTCACCAAAAAATTGGGATCTTGGTCGGCCTCCTTGCTTTCCTCAAGAAAATAAAAAACTCAATTACAAAACTGTTATTACTATTTATTTTTATTATTATTATTATTGTTAATTTTCAAATAGTTTACAATTGAAGATATGTTGAAGGAATAAACATAATTTGTAAGCCATTAAAACAGAAAAATACTTTCCTTTCTCAATAGTATCCGTTTTGATCAAGATTTTTTCTGAGGTTTTCGCTGACTAGGGTTTTGTATTCATCGGATTTTTTGTGATTTCACGCTTCAGATTGGGTAAAACATTTTCAATAGCCGGAAAAATGTCAGCACTTAAGAAACATGATACGGAGATAGACTTGTGTCATCCAGAAGCTGTCAATAGTTTTCACGGGAAAATCGACCAAGCGTCTGTAAGGTTTAATTTCCTGAAAGGCGGATAATGATACCGTTCGAGACAAGGGCGTCCACCTAATTGACAGGTGACTACCTACAGCGGCTGGCATGCCCTTAAACTTAAACCTGTAAACTTGGAAACTTGGGCTCCCTAATAACTGTGGGAGAACCTTGTTCTCAAGAACATCCTCGATATCCTTGAACCCTTCATGCAATTTTAATATTTTTTTGATCTTATCCCTGAAACTTGATCCTTTTGCTATATCCAATCAATTCAATACATTATCGCGAAATAAATTAAAATTAATAATATTATTTGTTTAATTTATTATTACTATTAATCTATAATGATCGTGATAAATATATATTTGCCACCCTTTAATTAAGGACATATTAGCAGCTTATTGGAAGTTCAAATCATTGCTCAGTTTGAAAAAAAAACATGAAAAATTGATCAATTTTTAACATGGACTCAAAACAATAGGAAATTGAATGCTTTTCTGGGCATGCATTTCTGATCGAAGAAATATTAATTAGAATGCTTTTTAAGACATATTTAGAAGATTTTTTAAAAGCATGTTTTATGATCAACGTTACTACAGAATTTTGATTTTAAAATTTCATGCATTTTGTAGGTTTTATCCACGAAATTTTTGTTAAAATTCGAGACCTCACATTCACAACCACATTCCAAAAAATTTTAAGCTTATAGGGGAAGAAAAAATATGATTAAAAAGAATGAAGTGTCTAGGAAAAATTAATTATTTTTCATCAAAAATAATTATATTTCAAGACTACAATGACTTTTTACAGACTAAGAATTTTAAAGCGTAAAAGTATAATTGTAATTTAAATTTTAGAATGCGAAATTTTAGAAAATTTTATGAACGGATGCAAAAGTTAAAGAAAATATTGAATTTAAATTCTGGAAATATGGAAACTATAGGTTGCATAAATAAATAAAGTTTCATAATCATTGTTCTAATAGGGATGAAAACTTTCTTTTTTCTCCTGTCTCCGCATCGTAGATATAATCAAAAGCCATTAAAAGCGACATTCTTTTTCTTATTTGAAGACCACACCATTGTATTAGGAGCTCTATAAAAAATATGTCGGATCAAGTAAATTTATACCTGTATAGCAATAATGTTATATAATAATGTTTTATAATAATTGTTAAATAGAAAAAAATGCAACCGGAAATGTATTTTACACATATTGCAACAATAATATATGCAGAACGTTGAAATTAAAGTAATTTTTTTTTTCTAGCATACATAAATTTGTGTCTTATAGTGAGTAATTTATTTGTAAAAAAAAGTACAAGCACAAATTTGGTTACAACAGGAAAATTTTTCTTTAAATTCACATACGGGACTTTCTTTTTGGTAAAATAGAATTTGAATTATTTCCAGGGGTTTAAAAGATTTTAAACAGATTTCAATGGAATTCATAGAATTTCCAAGGTTTTAAATTATTAAAAGTAACTTTTAAAGATTTTGAGCGTTTTAAGGAAACTTCAGAGACTTTAAAGATCTTACGGCAGTCCATGGGATTGCATGAGAGTTAATTAAAGAATTTACAACATGATCAGTGATTTTAAGAGCTTTTCAGAGACTAAAATATAATTTGAGGGCAAGCAAAGATTTTTCTATGAATCATAAAGATCTTAAAACATTACATACAATTAAAAAAATTTTAGGGTATTTTTAATAGACTTCATAGAATTTCATAGATTTTAAATTATATTTATAAGATGATTTAAGGTGATTTCTAAAGGATTTCAATAGGCATAGAAAAATCCTAAACATTTTATAATATTTGTATACACTGCAAAGAATTTCAAAAAATAAACGGATTTCACAGACTTTGAAATATTTGAAGATATGTAACTTGTAATATTTCGGTTAATATACTGTTTAAAAGAATTTTCTTCATTTGCGAAAGATGTGCAATCATTTCAAAAGATTTTTAAGACTTTAAGATATTAAAAAAGAGTCTAATGGATTTCAGAGGATTTCCAAGATTTGCGAATATTTCAACGGATTTTCAAAAGATTTTATCGTTTTTTAAGGATTACAGTAATTCTGAGAGATGCTGATATGTTTAAATATTTCAAGCCATTTCAAAGAAAATCATCAGTTTTCATGTAATATCACGGGATTTCAACAGATTTTATCATATTTTAATGGATTTAATAGAATTACCTAAAAAGAATTGATGAATTTGTAAGGATTTTGAAAGTTTAAAAAGATGATCAAACATTTCAAATTGATTTTTAAGAATTCTTAAGGTTTCTACAGCGTTTCAAGGATTTAAAGGTATTTTAGAAGATCCTTAGAGACTTCTAAGCAACTAGAAAAATATCAAGGTATTTTAAAAGATTTTTAGGGTCTAGTAATATTTTAGGGTACTCACAAGGGTTTAAATTATTTTAAGGATTTAAAAAAATTGTATGCTGGGATATTGAAAGATTTCAAATATTTGAAGGGAATTTTAAAGGATTTAATATGATTTTCAAAAAATTCAATCATTTTAAGAGATTTTAAAAGCTCTCAAGGTAGAACAATACATTTTCCAGGATTTCCGCAAAAAATGCAGATTTTATGGAATTTTGCATATTTTTTAAAGGATTTCATTGGATTTCAATGGATTGTAAAGATTTGAACTGATTTTATAATATTTTAAGTGACTAAAGTAAACATATTTTAAGTACCTAAACAATAAAAAATTAATAACGTTCCTGATTAAGCATTTAAAGGTTAAAAAACTTTTAAAAACATATTTGTGATCTTAAACTTGTGAAGCTAAACAACGTTAGTTCCATAGTTCTCTTCATTTTCTTAGGCCAAAATTGAAGAATTCAAGTTTAATTGAACAACTAAAAATCAAACAATTCTAAACCTTGTTTACATTGAAGTATTATCAAATTAGAATAATGAAACTAAATCATATGGAATTAATAATTTTCAAATTATGCTTAAGTTTTTTTAAAATTGATCATTTTAATCTAGGGTACAAAAGTATTAACTTGAAAATCAATTATAAAGCATTTCCGAGCATGCGACATAACGTCATGTTACTAAAAGTGAAGAGTTTTGTCAAAACTGACTTATGCTGTAAGAAACTAGCAAACTGACAGTTCCTAGCTGAAAATTCCTGTACAGGGACTCTGGAGAATTCTGGAAGTGTTCCTGTATGTGATCCTGCACACGAACTTCTACAGGTATTTTCGACGGTTCCTGTGCAGGAATTTGACACATGTACCGTAAAATAAACCATGAAATGTTTGAGTATAGGTTCCTGTACAGGTTTTTTATGAAGCAAATTGAGGCGCGGGTTCCTGTATTTTAACGCATATGGAATCTTTTATAGAAAGCCGTAGCGAAAATTTCTGTCGCTTACAGCTATGAAGTTGCTTTCCTTCTATTACTTTGAAGATAGAACTTACTATCGAGAGAGCCAGGCCACTAGCGAAACCTCGCGGATTAATTCCTATGCAGGTTCATCTATAGGATCCTGAACCATTTCCTGTGCATGAATCCGCTTCTTAAATCACTTTGTGAAAGAACCTGTGCAGGATCATTTAAAGTTTAGCTTACATACAGGTTCCTTTGCAGGATCATGTACACTTTCCTTTACAAATTCGGGTACAGGAACCGTCAAGATTCCTTGTACAGGATCCTCCAACGACCCTCTACAGAGACTTTCGGCTGGGATTGGACTATGTGAATGCACGAATTTGAATATTACCATAAACAATCTTTTTTAGTAATTAAAATAATTATATTTGTTATAATTATTCTCAATTCCCCAGTGAAAAAATTGGAAGTGATAAAATCCTCGGAGAGGCGAACGCTGATTTCGCCAACCTGTAGTTACGCGCTTGCCATTCTTATTCAAAAATGTCTATCTCTTTTTCTATTTTTCTCATGCAGAGTAAATTAGATGAGTGAAAATGTTGCAATATCCTGACTAATCAATTGGCTGAGAAGTGATTTTTTCCCCAAAAGGCTGCCAACGCAACGCTCCCAAAGTCCCGGTCGTGTGGCAATGTTGGAAGTGATTTGTTATCGACTGAGATCGGTAACACTCTGGCGAAGTAGCGTACGACGCCTAAATCTCCCGGAGGACAGAAATCGCGATTCTTATAAATGCCTTGGGTTACGTGACTCGCTTACCGATCGACCCAATGGCAGCGACTTGCAGCAGGCATCAAGTACCAATCAAAGAATCCCATTAAATTGCAGGAATTTCTTGCAAAGCCAACCGGCTGTGGCCCCTCCACCCTTCTTTCAGCAATTTTCAATCCTTCATTCCCCTCTTGTACTCTCTTTCTCTCTCCCCTTTTCTTGTCAGACCTGAGCAGTTAATTTCTACGCAGGACTGGCATCCAATAATCCGCTAAGTACAACTGATTTTACGGTTATTGATTTTGTATTTAGAAGCATAGGTGTTTTAAGTATAGGACAATGAAGTTCCCGATTCGAAATTAAGGGTCTCTTTCAATTCTATAAATTTTTTTAGCTTAGAGACTTTAGGAGAATCAAGAGAGAATTCATTTCAATGTAATGCGAGTTCTCTTTAATATCTCTAAACATGCAGAAATTTCCATTTCTGCATGTTTAGAGCACTAACAGAGAATTTGATGAGATTCTCTTTTGATTCTCGTAGGTTATCCATTCATTCAACCCGCTTTATTGTGATGCGCATGCTTGACACAGCGCGCGATTTTTTTAAATAAGAAAAATATCAATACAAATATGCTCTTACAAAATAATCGTTATTAAAGATACCGAAATGTTGAATCAAACAACCTTCTTACCTAACGAATTAAAGAGGAAATTATACTGCAATTTTACTGAATACAAGCAATTTGAAATCATCCTCTTTTAGTATGCTTTGAGTAGAAGAAAAATGATAATATTTATCGCACTTTGTTCAAATCCCTCAGATGTTAGAAAAGTATGATTAATAATTGCATTTTCTTATCATAATTTTAGGCAAAAAGGAGGCGGACTCTAATAACGGTTACCCTGAGTAAGAAATTTATCATTCTCTGTCAAATCGCAGTGGAATGTAATTTTTAATTTTTTAGTGAGAAAGGACAATTGATGTAACATTTGAGTATGTTTACTACTTATGATTTTAAGTGCATTTCAACTGCAATTTGTTTTACTTCAAAAAGCACACAAAACCATTCTAAAATATAAAAATAATGTTTTAATAATATTTTATGAAAAGAAAATAATTTTCTTCCAAAAGTTTTTTCTTATTGTTCATACCTTTTGTGAGTCTGCAAACAAATGCCAATAGTTCTTATGAATTTAACATATAATCCTACTAATATACTATATCGATACAATAACAATAACTAGTAAAATAATAATAATTCTCATAAATAAAAAAAGTTAAAGTTCTTGTAAACATTGAGTCCAGTCTATTCTCTCCGAATTCTGCAATTTCCTCGGAACGTGCGAAGTGCCCTGTTGAGGTACCAAAAGGCTCGTGAAAAAAACGTCTCCTTCGCTCAATAATTACCTCTGATACAGGTATCGACATGTACCATTTTTTAAACTTTTTTGAGCTGTGGCTTATGTAGATGTTTTTTTTTTATTTATAACAGATTGTAAGTATTCTCTAATTTCACTGCATTAAAAGAAATATTTGCATAAAAAATGCATATGTACCTGATGTTGCAAGCATTTTTGCTTGTCCCTTCGTTTTCATTCCCGTTTTGTGATCCACCCATGTCAACGTAGAAATGGCGTTCACACACCTGTCTTTTTCTGGAAAAGTAGATAATTCAAGGACATCTGTTGAGGAACTGTTGATCCACTATAGTAGATCATACTTTTTAAACCCCATAATAATAAATATCCCTTAATAATCTATTTTCAAAACACGTTCTTAACAAGACAGTAGAACGAATTCACAAGAGACGCGGTACCTGACGCCACGCCAACCACTGTATGTGTGTCTTTTACTGCTGAACGATCATCGATTTCCGAATCGACCCGTAGTATGTGCGCGCTTACTGTACATAACCTCCAAATCTCAGAAACAAGGGTAAAGAGAATAAAAAAACTATAAAGCATGAACAATGAGAATTAAAGAGAATTAAAAGAGAACCAACAAGTACCGAAGAGAATCTAAGAAGGACGTGTGAGATTAAAGAAAATCGAAAGAGCATTTCCGAGCACTACGGAGAATCAACGGAGAAGGTCTAAAACTGAAGAGAATCGAAAGAGAATTAATTCAACAGTATGGAGAATCAATAAAGAACCCATATTTCGACTCGGGTTCTTTTAACGTCGAAACATTATTTTTTACGCAAGTCTTATTGAAGTAAATTGAGCACACTATTTGAAAAGGAAAGAATTGGTCAGCGATTTCTTTTCCTTCATATTGGTTAGTGTTTGGGATTATGGGAAATTTTAGCGGAAAATTGGGGTATTTTTTGTTTAGATGGTCGCAAAACCGATTTATAAAAAATATTTGGAACACCCCATATATACTAGAACGTACTTTATAACCTGGGAAAAGTAGAGAAATCTATGCGTGTAGTGGTGGGCAGATTTTTAAAAACTTTATCTGAATGGAGTAAAAAAGTAGACCACCGTATGTGCTGTAAGCTCTGTTAAAATTGAAAAATTGTTCACAAACATGGAATACACTTTGACGTAACTACAATTAAAATCTTTTTAAAATCGCCAATTCGCTCTATTTCAATTTTTGAAAAATTGCTGCGGTCCATAAACTTAAAATTTTCAACTGTTTTGGTTTTAAAAATTGTCACACGAAGAATTTTAGGCGGTATTCGGAAACCTTAAAAATTATTCGATTGAGTTAAAAATCTAGCCTCATGAAAATGAGTGATTGAACCACTAAAATGTCAAACATTTTTTTTATTAAAGTCTAGGTCAGTTTTTCATTCCAAGCTAGGTTTTGATTTCATGGCTCTATTTTGTGTTGAAAGGACTCCAGACCAAATGAGCAAAAAAAGGCTTTTTGTAAAAATTTCTAATTGTAAAATTTTCTTGTGATTTATGGATCAACAATTATAAAGAAAATTCTCACAAAAATGGATGGGTTTTAATATAAAAATGGTTCAAATTCTCATTTTTTAATGTATTTTAATGAAAAAAATCGTGTGCTATTGAAATTTTTTCTTTCTCTAAAATCTTTCGTCACATTTGATTAGATGACTCAGAATTTGTAGACCAGACCAACTGAACCTAAAAATGTTTGTATCCGCGAACTTGACGGCGTGACGATTTTATATAGAGTGATGTCTGGGGGTTGTTTTAACATCCCTTAATGATTCAAAGAAGACAACTGATATTTTGTAACAGCCAAAATCACGGAGTTTGTTTGATTATATTGCTGTTGTCACAAATCAATTGACAATAAATGTAAGTAACATATCCTCATAAATAAAATCCTTTAACTGATTTTAAAAGTTGTTTTAACATCCCACAAACATCTTAGCGAGAATATCGACATTTCCTGAAAAGGAAATTCATGGGAGATTTCTGGTTTCTACTATTATTATTTTGGTCCAAAATTACTTTCAAATAATTGCGAAAAATATATCCTAGCATGGAAAGCTGTTGAATTTATTGAAAGGTTGTTTAAACATCCCTTAATATTCTAGCAGATGAAGTCGTTGGATTTATTTGAAAGCTTGTTTTATAATCTTCTAAAAATTTAAGCAAGAAAATTGAAGTTTTTTGCAAATAAAAATCGCGCGAAATTTTTTGTTTAATAAAACTATAGGGCCCGTCACCTGCGCGCTACACGCTAGCCCCCACGCATTATTTCTCACTTTTTTGCGATAAACATTTTATTAGCCTTTAACCACTAGTTTTAAGTTTATTATTATTGTATGTTTATAATAATCTATGTTTAAATTTTTATGGCATTCATAGAGATTCAGCAAGAAAAGGTGCTGAATTTATTTTAACGTATACTTTAACATCGCTTAACGATTCATGCAAGGAGATTTAATGAACAATGTATAAAAAAACTCAGTTCTTTCATGTTTCTCAAAATTAAATTGTGTATCATAACAGAGAGACCTTGCTTAAAAAGTTTTGTCCATTTCATAAAAATCAATATGGTGTTTCTATTAAAAAACGGTCTTAGGGTAATTTGTGTAACAAATTTGTTAAAAAATTATGAATTGTTGTCTAATAGCAAAATATCACAGTAAAGGCTTACTGGTTATACACATTTAATTGATTGTGTTAAAGAAACTAAATT
>JAAAKG020101158.1:0-15882 GCA_010014905.2 Druon quercuslanigerum | reverse complement strand
TGCACTACGATTTTTTTTGGCTGAACTGTGAGGCTTCAAAGGCAGATGCCTATCATTTTCTCGCCGATAGTAGGTCAGACCGTATACGGTCAGCCGCTAGTTATTGGCCGGTCAACCACTGGCTGGACTTCCTTTGTTATTTTGATGACTTGAATTTTTTTCATTATAGGTGTATTTAGCTGATCAAGGCCAAATCCGGACAAGAGCAGAATCCTAAGGTCACAAGAAGAAAATTTTCATTTTGATAGAGTGAATTTCTTATTTTATATCAATTAGACCCTGTAACTTTTTCGAACTATGCTAAGGAAAAATTTTCTGATCAAACTGAGAACTTTTTTTGTTACGAGATAGCAGGTCACCGCCAGTCAAGGCCAGGCCAGATCTTCTATTGTAGGAGGTCTAGTTAAAGATAGACCTGGGAAAATGTGGCGCGAGACCTGGGCCAGATCAGATCTTTCACAATAGGCAGTCTAGATAAAGACAGACCTGACACCAGATTGCCATGAAATTTTTTTATACGGGTTGGAGAAATGTTTCAAACTATATTGTTTTTGTGTTTACATAGATATTAAACTATAAATCGAAAGGATAGAATAATATATACTCTAGTATATGATTATTAGTTTTTATTATATATGATATATATGATTTTATTAGTTTTGGTTTCGAAAATTTTGCTTAAACATAGCAGCTTTTAACTGGAGAAGGAAGATTTACTAAGTGTTAAAACTAGTGTACTTTTGCAAAGATATTACACGGGGAAGCAAACGTGACCCTAATATGGGGTATCCCGTATCACCCATATACGAATGTATGGAGCTTCTAATGAAGAGGACTATAATTTATACTAAGCTCCGTTTGCTCTTAGTGCAGCTATTCAAACAATCTTGCCACTCTGATAGAATCACTGAAACGGCTCATTTCGCCATTATCGATCTTCAGTTATGTGATCTCAAAGGGCTCTTTCCACTAAAGAGACAACTTCCTTATGCGCTCCTTGTAATCTTTGCGTGGGTCCTTATTAGGTATCACAGAACCAGGAAGTCTCTAATTCTTACCTGGCTTACCTCTTCTTCTTAACAAAAAAAAAGTAGTATAAGAATTATAATTAGGTTTATTTTTAAGATTTGGGTGGTCCAAAAAAATATATTTTTTCATATTTTAAATGTTCACCACCTCATTTTCTATCATTAAGTGAATACAAATATTTATAGGATAGGGCACGCCCATTAAACTATCACAAAGCATCAAAAATTAAAAAAAAAAACTTTAATTTAACAAAGAATTGTGAAAGCTTTGCAGAAATGATGTTAAACTATCGTGCGAACAACACGAAAGTTAAGAATTTAATGTTATAAATGAATCCAACCTTAAATACTCCAAAACTCTCACTCTCTAAGCCTCAATTTGTTCTATATCAGTATGCAAAATAGTGCCCTTAATAGTATATTGTGTGGTAAGGGTATGGTTAGTCAAGCCCCACTCGTGTGATTGACCAACTTGTCGCCGTTGACACACTCAATATGTTTTGTTCTAGTGTATGATAAACAAGACGTCGAAGAAGTACGAATTTCTTTTGTGCGCTCTTGGAGCAATTGAGATAAAAAGATCAGCGTCCGTAAGCGCATTCACGCCCATCTCAGCGTGCGGAAATAACACTTTCCCGCCCACTAATACAGGTTGATACGGGCACTTTCGAAGTGCGCATGCGTCACCGTCGTCGGGCGGCCATTTAACACCTCGCCGGCTCTTTGGATTAAAAAAAACAACGTTTGCCCATTTTTTTCATACTTGTATAGGTAAAAAAATGTTTACTTTAAAGGCATTGTTTCTCATAAGTACGGGCGTCTGCATCAAGAGGACCCTTATGACCAGAATGGAGTTAAGTATAGGGGCATATAGTTGAACGAATTCCCGGAATTATAGGCCCAAAACGAATCATCTAGATTGAAAAAAGAATAATTGGAGCATTTTTGAAGTTGGAATTTCCAAAATCTTTTTTCGAGAAAAACGAATCTAGACTTGGCGACTGCCATGAGCCCATATGCTATATTTTTTCGTCGAAAACGAAATATACCTATTTCTGGTTACATTCTGCTATGAGTAAAGTCCAAATAAATTCGATATAGGTCCTAGCATCATTCCCCACTCAAACCTAAAAATAATAATTTTGACCTCAACTTATAGAAAAACGCGAATATCTCCTAAACTAGAACCGGCCATAAGGGCCCTCTTCATGCCAATGTTCACAATTGGATAGTAACATTTTTTATATCATTTACGCTCAAAATTTTAATTTTTTAAAATTGTGTTATACTGTCTTAAGGAGTGAGTTTGGTGAATCAAATGAAACTTTTCGCTTTCGTATTACTCACATGATAGTTTTACATTACCTCTGTGAAGCTTTTACGCTTATGTTTAATATTGAAGGATTTATTGATTTTTTAATGCTTTCATGGTACTTGAAGGGTCATGTTCCACTTCTGAGATTTTTTTTTTTAATTTAAAACAATGAGGAACATTATTTTTACACCAAATGACGCATAATGAGGGGATGAAACTTTAAAAATCCAAAAATAATTTTTTTGGCCCACCCTAATTTACTAATATTTTATTATATACTTTTTTATGGTTGAAAAAGAATTTATATAAGTTATTTATCTTTTTTTTAGAAAAAGAAAATCAAATGTACATTATTCGAACGTGATGTTTCGTTATATAATTTATCACATTTTGTTTAACATTACTCATAAAGAGTTTATATTTCGCTGCTCTTATCACAAAAGTGACCTAAGAGAAAATCTATATACAATCTACATCCAGTTGCACGTTGAAGCGTTTTGTGTGTATGCTTACGGAGATATCTTGTAATGATATGTCAATCCGCGTTTTCCAGGAACTGCTCTAAATGTATAATTTTTGTACACCTTTTCCTACACTCTTTTACAGTTTCCTTTGTAGGATCTTAATTCATATTTATATAATTTTTCATATTTCGATATAAATTAATTATAATACTCGCTCTAACAAAGAAAAAAAGTCTTACAATATTCTTACGACTCATTTTCGTTGCTCATTAACATAGGCTACATTTTTTCTAGAGCATTACATTTACATTAAATATTGACAGAACTTTTTATATTAATTCTAAAGATGCAGGCCCACATGGATAGAAAAAGTCGGCGTAAAGCAGAAACTCATGAAAGTAAAAGATACGGACAGATTAATTTCTCTCTTTCAGTCTCATGAGTTTTTGTTTTACGCCGACGTTTTCTGCCCACATTGGACGCATGCTTCAACGGACATGATTTTTCCTTCAAAAATTGACGGGAAATTCCAACTCAAACAAATTTTCAAAATTTGTTTGTAATTCTTTTGTGTGCTAAAACTCAAGTAGTATCTCAGTTTTTTACCAGAGAATAGTCACCCAAAGGGTGACATCATAGTAGTGTAAAATATTAAAAATAGTAATTTTCGCATTATGGTTGTCCAAATTTATACCTGAAAAATTTAACTTTTGATTTTTGGTGACACCCCACCCCCTTTTTGTTTGTTTTCCGGAAAAAGTAGAAGCGCAATTTTCTTTTTCAGGGTTAACCTGTGTCCCTGGACATTTGAAATTAACATGGGGGTTTTAATGGAAAAAAGTACTTTTTATAAACTTTTTGGGAATGAAAGTGTAGTTCCCTCTTAAGGAGTATTTAAGGAATAATTTCTAACCAATAGTCTTTAATTTTGATGCCCCCAATCGCTTTTAATTGTGCCCGGAAAATGCAAAAAAAAAAAAAATGAAAAATAGCAGTTTTCTATCAAGCGCATGCTAAAGACAATATTTTTGGAATTTTATCAAGAAGAATTATTTTTAATCGATAAGTGATGAATTTCAAAGTGTTTTCAAATCATTCAAAATTCTTTAAACAATTGTTGTCCTTCTGTTAAGCGTGAAAAGTTATTATTATTCAGGATGAATTATACAAAGTTAAAGAATGTTGAAGGCAATATATATTTTAAGGATATTTGATAATTATTTAAAACATTTTTATTTATTAAAACCATTTTTCCCCTGTAACTCGCGAAAATTTGTTATTTTCTAGAATTAATGACACAATTAACGGACGTTGCGTGTAAAATTTTTTTGCTTAAGTTATTTTGCAATTATTGAAACAAGTAATAATCATTCACTTGCTCTTGATCATAAGGAAGGTGGTTCAGTATTTCCTAATATCACAACGTATACCTATATTATTTAAACAATAATAATTTGCTTAAAAAATTGATGTATACTTTGAAAATATTTTGCTCTCCACATTCTTTGATTGTGTAATTATTTCCAGAATAATAACCTTTTACCATTTCGGACAGAAACATATGTTTAAACCAATAAAAATTGTTGAAATAATGACCAAATATATTAAACAAGAACCTCCATTAACGTTGTAGAATTTATCCCGAAAGATAATAATTGTTAAAAATAGAAAATAGAAGTTACCAAACTCATCCAATATGGCGGCCAACGGTTTGGAATTTTGGGAAATTATTGTTTGATTGTGTGTTTTCAAGTATCTGACTAAACTAAAGCGTAACGCTGTAAAATAAAAGATTCTTCAACCAAATTGGAACTAATAGAGATTTAATGCAAGACCGTAACCGGAAAAACCGAATCACTACTATTCTTTAAAAATATAAATAAGAAAAAGTAGTATTATAAGAAGTAAGCCCTGAGGCACCCTATAAGCACGTATATTTTTCGATGTCCTGAGGTCACATTTGTATTTTTCTTCTAAATTAATACATGATAGTGAAAAGTGAAAAATAAAATATTTTTCGCATTTTAAATTGTTAAATAATAATTCATTATTGTAAAAAAGCCATAATGAAATTTTGTCTATGTGTTCATTCTTCTTAAAGAACTCTATGATAACTTCCTCTTCCATTTTTACGTAGTTTCCACCAACAAATATTTGAAAAAGAATATTATCATAACAAATAGATGATTTGGGACATTTCTCGAAATTTAGTCATGCATTTAGACCATATTAGGTTTCGAATAAAAGAAGCATGATTTGCGGTAATTTTAAGGGTGATTTATGGTAACTTACCATGAATTTAAAGAGTTACTCTGTCCTCTCTTCCCCTTTCCTAAAGAAATACTCCTTTTCCCCCTTTTTTCAGAAACTTCCCTGTTTTCTCTTTTTTGTCGCTAAAAACGAACTGAATTTGTTAAACCCGTTAAGAAAATCGAACTACTTTTCTTTACGTTTTTATTCATTTTAATTGAAAAGTCTATTATATTTTTATTTCAGAACTCATCTCTATTGGTTGAATATTTCATTAGGTTGTGAAAATTTCAACCATTTTGTTAAAAATTGTATTTTTGGTAGTAAATTGAACTATTTTGTTAAACATTCGTCTTTTACAATAAAAATGTCGTCCTTGTATATTAAAAATTTATCTTGCTAGAAAAATCATCTCTTTTTATTAACAATAATTTCTCTTGAATTGAATAGCATACGATTTAGTTAAATTTGATTGATGATTCCTCCCAC
The DNA here is from genome assembly GCA_010014905.2 of Druon quercuslanigerum. Taxonomy (NCBI): domain Eukaryota; kingdom Metazoa; phylum Arthropoda; class Insecta; order Hymenoptera; family Cynipidae; genus Druon; species Druon quercuslanigerum. The sequence continues at coordinate 10,336 of JAAAKG020101158.1, read as the reverse complement.
TGGTCAAAAATTGAACTATTTGGTGGAAAATTCGTTTTTTTACTGAAAATTATTTTTTAAAGTGAAAATTATATTATACCATTTTTGCTTAAAGCGCTGTATTTTCTTGTTCAATATTCAGATATCTGATTAAAAATTAATGCACTATGCTAAAAATTTTTCTTTATCTATATAAAATTAATCATCTTGTTCGAACATTTATCCTCTTGGTTAAAAATTTAACTATTTGGTTAAAAATAGATTTTCTTGTTGAAAATTCATAATGTGGGGATTAAAATTCAACAGTTTTGTTAAAAGTTGATCTTGGTTGCCAACTAATTCATTTTTGGTTACCAAATATATTTTTTTTATTAAAAAATTCATCTTTTTTGTTGAAAGTTCAACTATTTGGTTTGAGATAACCTTTTTAAAAATAAATTTTATCTGTTTCTTAACTCCTTTGTCGAAAATTCAACTAAGTGGTTGAAAATTTATTTTTTAATCTTAAAAACTCATCTTTCGGGTTTAAAAGTCAAATTTATTCTTTAAAAAATCGACTTTTTATGTTAAAAACTCAACTATTTTGTTGAGAGAATTTTAGACAATCTTTTTTGTGTCTTTTTTTAAACACGGTAATAATAAATCATTAAATTCGTAGAACACTAGCGGATTTAGATCGTGAAATAGAGGGAATAAGAAAAACTTCTTTGGTGTTAGCAGTTCGATTGGCAAAACTCTTTTAACTTACGTCTATTTTGACGGTACCAAATTTTAAATGGGAAGTACTCTGTAGGCAAGTGACGTGTGATCTAAAATATATCATGCCCACGACGCCGAATATCCTATTACCGGAGTTCATGTCTGGAACTTCATCCAGCGATACGTCTTCAATATCCATACGATGCAGACTTTGAAAGTGCTTCGCAAGATGAAGTTGCAGTTGACCTTTTTATTGCTAGTGTATTGCCGAGCCCGCCTTGAGGTAAGCATTCCAGATCTCCATTAACTTATACTAATCCATGCAGGTTAACCTGCGTTGTAAGAGATTCTGGTACCCTATGTTATCCTGTATAACAGTATCCTATTCCATGTATGCCTCAGACCCACTTCAAAGGTCAAAAAGTCAAAATAGTGCCATACACTCTGAGATAGTGAACCAACCTTGTAAATTTTGACACTCAAGCATCGTAAGCTTGACATTCTAGGATAGTTAACCCAACTATCACATTTTGACACTACGCAGATGGTACGTCATACAATTTCGGGGGATGTCCCATAGTTAACACTCAAATGCAGTCAGTCCGACACTCTACATTTTGAGGCTGACCATCTATTTATATGATATATATGATATATATTTATATAATAACTAAAATACCATAAAAGTTATAACCAAATAATATTGAAAAATGTTAATTATTTCAAGAAAAATTAAAAATTTTTTAAAAACATTTGGGGTGTCGCACTATTTTCAATATCCTTTTACAAAACTCAGGTAAGTAACTTTTTAACTCTTTCAATTAAATCTTTAAAAAAATAAATTTTTATTTTTATTTTTTGAAACTTAAAAGACAACACTAATAATTGTCAAATTGAAGACAATCTTGAGCAACTGAACTGACAATCACATTATTACAAATAATTGAATAACAAGTGAAACAAAATTGTCCATCACTTATAAAAAATATGAAACCTAAAAGGGGCCCTTCGAAAAATAAAAAACAATTCTAACATTTTTAGTTGAAATATGTGAAAGTAATTTGATATTTTAAGTTCGGTAAAAAGCGCGTATATTAAAAAATTGAATAGGTGGAATTATAAAAATTCGTCAGAACCCGGGTAATTAACAAACGTACGATAATAAATTTCGCGTCCTCAAAATGCACTTTACAATTTTAATAATGAATTCCAAAAAAAGCAGTCAGAATTATAAGTTTACTCTAACAGAATATTGTAATCAATGATGCGTTTAATATTTCTGTATTTATAATTCAATTTGTACTATGATTTTTATTTCAAAAATGGCATGAATGTTAGTGACAAAAAAAAATGAAAATCGAGACAGGGGTAAACCCCCCATTATCGCCATTCTGGTCGAAAATGGGTTAGCAACGCCATGTATAGGATTTTGAGGTCCAGATTCCGAATATGCAGTCTTGCCCGGGAAAACCACTTTATTGCACATTTTTGTATGTATTTTCTCGAAATCAGCTTTTTGGCTATAATGGGGGTTACTCCCTGCGCCCTTCAAATTATATGTACTAAAGAAGAAGAAAGAGCAGTTCTACTTGCTATTTAAATTTTCTATCACCAGGATTTCAACTTCTCTACAAATTTGATAATGACCCATTTACTAGCTAAGTTCACTTTGTCGAGTATTAAGGGGAAAACAATGTACCAAATATGTATATGGGACTAAACCTTATTTTGTTAATATCTTCGTAAAAAATCATTTTTTCACTATAAGTGCATTTGGAAATTAGTTTTTACTTTTCACCAACTACTTAAAGAAATCATTATTATTTATTACGAATATATTAAAAAAATAAATTTTAGTCTCATGAAATTATTATAATTTTTTCCCCTCAACATTGCCGCGGCAGAGTGACTATGATCGTTTTTTAAATTGTAAGAAAAAAGTTTTAAAAAAGACAACCGACTTAAATTTTGAAAAAGTGGAAGTGAAATTAAAAAAGTTACGTAAAGACTCCGTTGATGCTAAAACAAGGTCACCAAATGCATCGGAAAAAAACTTTATTTCGGTAATATCTTTTTATAAATCATTTCTAAGATTGATTTTATTGTTTCATTAAATAGGGCTCTCAAGCGTTTGGTGACATATTGTTTCCCCTCAGTACTCGGCGAATTGAAGCTAACCTGGCAGTTAAGTAAAAATACCCTATTATCGCAAATTATAATTTAAAAATAATTTAAAACTATGTTTCTAATGTTCTAAGACAATTTTATTCAATAACAATAATCAGTTTTGCTCTATATCTGACAATAATTCAATTATTTTTAAACTAATTGCAGGAAATACAAAAGCGCAGCTCAAGAACAAAGAGTCAGGGACCAAAAAGCTTCCTCCTTTTGTATATTTTAGCAATTATTGGCAAATTGATATAATCGTAGCTATATTAATTTTCAATTACTTGTTTATTTATTTTTTTGCTATAAATTGAATTGCTATGAGTTCAAAGCCATCATTCAATTTAAAAAAGTTAAAAAAAAGTACTTGTATGGTATAAAATAAAATCGATGTAAAATAATAATTTGAAATAAAGACAAAACAGCACACACGCAGAACATTCTTTCAGTACCCGTTACAATAAATTTAATAAAAGTCGGGAAGAATAATGTTTTGTTTAATTCTACCATCCACACCAGAATAGGTACTGTATTTTCTTGAACGATTAAATTCTCTGCTGTGTAAAAAGTGGGATGGTTTGGAAATCTGATTTTTTAATGATAGGATTTTTTTCGTGTTTTTAGACATAAAATTATTCTTGAAAATTTGATGATTTTCCAATCTCAAAATATAATAAATTCTTATGTTCTTCTATTGGAATTTAATGAAATGTCACTCTGTCCAAATTTTACCGAAATTATCGTAACAGTTACTCAACATGCAGAAATGTAGAAAACTGTGAGACGTTTTCAATGTTAAAATTAAAGTTTACATGGTTGTGATGTTTACGATCCTTGAACATAATTTACCTTACTTAGAATCTCGTTGCGTTTTGCTGAGAGCATTGTTTTCAAATGACAATATATAAAACAGAGAACTACTTATTGTTAGTACTTAGTCATCATTATGAACATAAAGTCTTGAGAATTCCTTACTGACATGCTTCGTTACCAGTATCGATTCCACCCAAGAGCTATCCAATTCCCTTCTCAGCTCTGTTTAAGCCTTTATAATACAAATTGTAATTTCGCCTACGTTATAATGCAAAATCAAACTTTATATCTACCGCTGTCGTGTTTTAATGACACACTACAGTTATTCACTATAGGAACTGCAATATGTTCGATAATTATTATGATCACGGGTTTTCTACTTGATTGTTCACTGCTCGTTCCAAATAACGAACTTTCATTATGGAGTCGGAATTTATATTGTAAACTTTATTTAATCTACAGATTTTTAACAGAATAATCCTAAAGGCTAAACTATTAAAAACAATGAATATTCATTTGAACATTTTCATCAATTTACATTTATTTGAATTTTAAACTTTCTAATTTAAATGGCATGATTAATTCAAATTATAACGTTTCAAATTTGAAATAAACTTTTTTTAATAATCTTTAGGTATAAATTAAAAAATCTTTCATTTCTAAATAAAGTGGATCATAATTATAAATTTTCAATCAAGCCATTCTTGGTAAAAACAACTAAAGTCGGAAAATTGCAAACGGAGAAAATGCCAAAAGAAAAATAAATGTAATATTTTAAGGTATTACGGCTACATTTAATAGGTTTTTAATTTTTTTGTTTGCAAAATAATATCATCTCTCTATTAAATAAGGCAGAAATTCAAGTTTAATCATTCCCATAGGTTTTTATAAATAATTACGTGAAGAGAACAATAAGTTATTTTTACGGGAAACTCTATTATTATTATTTCATTTTTGAAAGAAAATTCGACATTTTCGCCGTATCGAAAGGTAATAAATAGCCAAAATTTTGTTTTATTTTTAGAATCAGGGCTGTTAGATGAGTCATTGGGCTCCTAGGTCCCAGCGAAGCCCAGAATAAAATCAGAGGTAACTATACTGTGAGATCTGTCACAATTACTGAACATATATTTAAAAAACGTAAAAATAATATTAAAAATTTGATTTAACTGTTAAAAAAATTTTGTTAATAAATACTGTAGTGAACCGATTTGTTTTTTGTCTATTAAACTTAATAGATGGAAAAATAGTTTGAAACGTTATAAATTGTTCATACATTCTTAATTTATATTAATTTTGAAAAATAATTTTGGTCTACGACAGGTCAGAGAATCCGATAAGACATTCCCCGCAAATACAAATTAGACTGACTTAAGTTGTTTGCGCAAGGGAACGGCTAAATTATTTAGTTTAAATTTTTTTGACAAATTATAATTTATTTTAATTAAAAACTACTCGACTGATAAATTTTTATTTCATAATTATTAAAAGCTAAATTTAATATTTATTTATAGATTTGAAATTGTTCAACTTTGAACGCTTAACATTGGAAATTGTTTACTTTTGAAAAATGGAATTTATTTCAACTTCGAATTTTTCCGATTTTAATGAACAATTTATAACCTTGTAGGATTAATTCCAAAATGCTCAGTTTCAAACGCTATAAATTTTATTTTAAAGTTTAATGTTTAATTTACTCACTTGTGAGTGTTTTTCATTTGAACTTGTTTCTATACTAAAACTTCCAATTTGAAATGATCAATTTTTGAACACATTAGATTTTCATATCTAAAATTTGTACAATTTAAGATAGGAAAAGCTAAGCCCTTTTACTTTAAAATTGAATTACCTATCTTGAATAGTTTAATTTTGTTTAAATATTCAATTTGAATAGTTTGAATAAAAAAATGTTCAAGATTTGGATGCTTAATCTACAATTGTTGCATAAAAGGTTAGAATTTAAAGTAACTTGATAAAGTTATTCGCTGAAAGGAAGGCAAATACCACAAGTCACATTTTCATATGTGGTATTTGGGAATCACATTTAAATTGAATTATACAGTCTATCCTGTTTTTCACCTAGTGGAAGGTGAATTTTTCGTGTCTTCATAAACCAAAGATAGCAGTGGTGAAAGCATTCGATTCTATAGATTGAATAGAAAGGTATGTACTGAATAGAAGTCTTATCTTAAAATCAGAGGATTCTTAACCCTAGAGCCCTCGCCTGGTAACGTATCGCATTGGCATTCAACTCTCAAGTATATGTTTATATGAATATAAAGATGTATATTGTACATGTATAAGTATGCGCGTGGATATTCTTTGCCCATCGCCCACTACCCAATTATGTGATTAATATTTCAGCTTGACATTTTTCCATGTGAGAATTTTTTGTAATAAAAATGCATACGTTGCTGAAGTTTTTTATTTCATATGATCTGGGATGCAGATATAAGTATCTGCAAGGACAGCATATATGTTTCATGTGTACTCTGCAGTCTACAGTAAGAAACATGTTCTTTTTCATTTAGTGAAACATGTCTCTCCAATTTTTCTAGATATAAAGTTCACGTCCCTAAAAGATATGGGGGTGACTTTTATAATCTTAATGTATCTTTAGTTATGCATTAAATTTCGTGATGTTCCAAGAATAAAGTTTAGGTGCATTTATTTCTATATTGTAAGTGATTATTCAAGGGAAGTATAAATATAATTCATTAGTTCTTAATGACTAGCTATTCAATATTTAGAGAGTAATAATTGCTATACATTTTTTTGTAAAATATATACCAAAGAAAATGAACTTCGGAATCTGAATCCTTAAATTTCAAAGCTGGATTTAGAAATTATGAAAATTCCATTCATTACAAAAATTCTACATGTAAACATATCTTTTCTATTGAAATAATCCATAGAATTATATCAAAAATTCTGCATGCAAGTTATTCAATCCATAAATTTTAATCAGTGTGGTATGGAACGCATCGAATTGTTTGAGGTTTATCGTTCGATTGCCGAAGTTTAGCAGCACTTGGCTCAGTTCCACTCAATAAATTTCGAAAATAAATGTTTTAGAACTTTTAAATGTTATTTAAAAAGAAAAGGTTAGAGTTCGTAATCTGGAATATAAAAAACGCAGTTGTAAAAATTTGTGAAATTGAATGTTAGAAAACGTCGATAAAAAATAAATATTAAAAAGTAAGGATGATCTATACTGCCTTCTAAACAAGAAAAGTCGTAACTACATTCCCTGCCATCCCAATTTCGGTCAGGTTGACAGGGGACTCATCCACAATATAGTTACCTCTTTTCTTGCTTAAGCGGCAGTATAGTTATCCAAAGAAATCGGATTTGAAAATTAAGATTGGTTAGTTGTAGCTATTTTTTAAAATAATAATTTGTGTAAGTTTAAGAATAAATTACGAGGTTTTTCAGTTAATATAAATTCAGCCTGAAACCTATTTTTTATGAGGTAGAAGTTTTAAACAGCTTTAAAAATACTTTTTTGAACTAGAAAAATTATAAGATTCACGCCCTTTGTTTCAAAATGTATAGAGACTCTGTTATACTCAAATAAGTTTTACCCTATTATGCAATGTTTAACTGACCCAATACAAGAATCCAATTTGTTTATTTTCATTCTTTACATCCATTTCTCTCAGGGGGGGGGGGGGGGGGGCACTGAAAAAATGATTATTAGGGGCTAATTAAAATGTACGATTTTCACCCGGAAGATTTTCCACTCGCATATGTTACATCTCATGTATAATGTGCATCACGAAGGTGTGCATTAGAATCTTTTCAGCTTCTAGTCCAATAATTAATTTCAGTGTAAAACATTGCCTTCATTGACAGCTGATTTCAGTTTGGTCAAGTTTCTTGACTTTTTTTATGAATTATTTATCTTAATATCATGTTAGAATCCGAAAATTGAAAATACTCGTATTTACATGCGTGAAATGTGTTATAGGTTAGGTCGTAATTTAGTATTCTATCAGCATTATTTTTTTGAATTTAAAGTTTTAAATACCTGTGGATTATACTATGATAAAAACCATACAATTTATTAATGGAAATAAATTGAAGATACTATTTTAACTTATAAGAAGTAGGATAAACAGGATTTTCATCAATTAATTTTCAGATAAAGATTATGAATATTATTTTCGGTAGCCAGTACCTGGAATTTAAGTTATATTTGTCATTGAAAATTCCTTGAATTAAGCAAATTTTCCAACAGAGTATATTTTAATTGTTATTAGAATAATAACGGAAATAATAGCGATGACAAATATTTTCTTATTCAACCAATTTATGTATTTTTGTTTTTTTATCTACTAAATAATTTATTAAAAAAGAATGGCTTATTTCAATCAGCAATGTAAAAAGTAATTTCGATAATAAATTCATTTTTGATGCAAAAAAATGATTTCTAATTTCTCAGGAAGTATCAGGTCGTCCCGAAATTCGGGATGAGTATTGAGTAGTCGAATATTTTTCATAAGTTTTGCTAGTTGTCCCAAGATTTTAGGACTAATCTAATCCCCTTTTCCAGCTCTGTTAATTTTTCGGGACGACTAGACGCAGTCGACTTCTAATTATAATGATTATTATAATTGTTATGATAAGGTCGAGTCGTGAGAGGTTTAAAAAGCTGATGATTTACACCCCACCTAGTAGAGGGGCCCCCCTATCCGAACATAATCAGGCCAAGTGCTGCTTAACTTCTATGATCGACCAAGAAGCCTCAAATAATTTCGTGCGCCCGCTTAGATGTAAAATAATATGTATTTATTAAATTGTATTTGTAAAATTTAATTCAGATTATTTTTTAGTACTTACAGAAACCAAACATTTTGAAAGACTCTTCATGAGCTCGTGGGAAATAGTTTTTTATCGGGACAGTCAGGATAAAATTCACACTTTCGGAAATAGAAATGTAACCAGTCCTGGGAAATCAGCAGGAGCTCTTGGAGGGTTGCCTCCCCCACCATTCTTCATCATCCAGTCCCCACCCCATTAGAATCTCTTCCCATCCCCTATCGCGAACCCCCACCACTGATAAGTGTGAAGAACGGGTAAAGAGAGACTGAGAGGAGAAATGGCGCGAAAGATCGTATGAGTTCCAGCATGATTTAGCACTCGAAAAAATGCAACCGGAAGTGACCTGAGCCTCAGGAGCAATCAGAGGATGAGACTCCGGGGAGTTGGCGTAAAACACGTCTGCCGGACTCGAGTTCTCGCGACGGAGTGCTGGAGGAACTCAGCCTGGCAGCGGTTTCTGCTGTCGCTTCTTTCCGGAGCCAATCCCTAGCGAGCTTTTTCCGTTGGTACCAAAGTACCCCACCCCACGTGTCGATCCTTCTTCTCTTCTCACGTTTACTGTCGACAAAATGAGTTTCTTTGGTCCTTTTATTTTTCTTCCTCTTCCTCCTCTCATCCTCTTTTTTTCTTAGCTAACTCATGATCCTTTATTATAAAGTGTTTTAACCTACTTTGAACCACTTTAAAATTTATTTTAAATATCTTTAATAGAGGATCTTATGTTGATAAGGGTGCCTTATTCTTTTGGGGGAATCTTCACATATGGTGCATTATTTACTATTTGTTATGGTTTATGAACTTTATGCAATATTTCTTTAGTTGTCGCAGTATGTTTTTGTGTCCTCTCATTGATCACAAGTACTTTTGACCAAACTTAAACAAAATAGAGCCAACAAAAATCAACGGAAAATTGAAAAGATTCACTGTACATAATTCAGAAAAAGATTTCTTTTTCTATCGTAGAATTTTTAAATCGGCAATATCTATTACTACAAAATTTTTCGTAAGTCTAACCATTCAAGTATATAGCGCTAGGGATTTAATTACAAAATTTTTCATAATGTTAGCCGTGAACGAGATAGAAATAGGTTAGTCTTACTGAGAAAGATTAGTTAGCTACATCTTCTTATTTTATCAGAATAATAGTGTATGCAGCAAGGGTCAATAACTATTCAGGAGCCTCATGAAAGTTTTTTTGTTTACATACTTAAATTGTGATCCTTTAACAAAAAATTAATAAGTATTTGTTAACACCATTAAAATTAAGATTTTATGACCAAGTTGAAATTGAAAGGTTCAGCCCTGAAAACTTTTTAAAAATTATAAAACTTTCACGAGAAATATAACATACTTCACCGAAAACAATTTCTATGTATAGATGAATTTTCAATATAAGATACTGAGATATCAGAGCTATTCCTTTTACGAGATTTGACCGATTGTGTAATTTTTTGAAAAAATACAAACTTATAGAACAAGGTAAGTTAACTTTGTTTTAATGCCTGAAATTGTTGCCACTTTAAAAAAAAATCAAGGATCATTTTCTTACACGAAGAAAGAAGACCAATTTAAGATTTTAGCAAATTCAAAATAAACGAAATTTCATAAGGCACCATAATACAAATTCCTATATAATTCTCGCTGTAGTGGGTGGAGTTGCGGCATAGGGGAGGGAAAGTAGGGGGGATGTTAACGTCAAGAGAGATAGAGGGAAAGGTTGAAAGTGGAGGGGGGATACATGTGGTTGGAGTTATTATAATAGCAAAGTGGTGAGAGGCGAAGGAGGAGGTAACGGGGATAAATAAGCAAAGGGTGTGGGAGGTGTATACATATGTGACAGGGTAAAGTGGAT
>JAAAKG020101147.1:0-15883 GCA_010014905.2 Druon quercuslanigerum | reverse complement strand
CTCTTTGGATAAAAATGAACTTTGCAAAGAAAATTACTTATTTTCTCCTGAAATTTAAACAATTTGTTTAAAATATCAACACATTACTTGAAAGTTGAACTACATTGCTAAAAATTCATTTCTTTGGTTGAAGATTTTCAGTTTAAATTTCAGTAAAATTAACTTTTTTGTTGAAAATTCAACGGTTTTGTAGAAAATTCATATTAATAGCTCGAAAATTTAATAATTTGTTAGATAAGTTAACTATTGGGTTGAAAATTCATGTATTTTGTTAAAAATTCGTATTTTTAATAGGATATCAAATTTTTTGTCAAAAATTAAACGATTTGGTTGCAAATTAATTTTTTTCAATTAGGGATTCAAGTATTTAGTTGAAAATTCGTTCTTGTTGGCTAAATACAACTGTATTGGTTAAAAAAAATTTTAATTGAAAATTTAACTATTTTATTGAAAATTCAATTCTTTGGTTGAAAATTAACATTTTTGTTGAAAATTTATTCTCTTGGGATAAAAATTCATCTGTCTTAAAAGAAAATTCGTCTTTTTGGTTTGAACACTCAAATAGTTGGTACAAAATTATACTGTTTTATAAAAAATTCATTTTTTTAATTCAAAATTAATTCTTTTAAATGAAAATGTAACAACTCGATTCTTGGTTAAAAATGTATCTTTTTTAGATAAAAAATTTAGTTCTTTGTTCATGTGTTTATTCTGTTCATTCTGTTTGATTGAAAAATCCATTTTTTTTCTTCGTGAGTGAAAAATCTTTGTTGAAGAATTATTTCTTTTGTTAAAAGTTTAACTTTTTTTTTAAGTTCACTTTCTTTTGTTACAAATTAATTTTATTGTTGAAAATGCACATTTTTAGTTTAAAAATTAAACTGTTTTGTGGAAATTTCATCTTTTGGGCTTGATAATTTAATAATTTGGTAGAAAATTATACTGTTGAAAATTAACTTTTTTATTTAAAATTCAACTGTTCTGCAGAACATTCATTTTTTGGCTTAAATTTTAATAATTTGATAGAAAACTTAAGTACTTGATGAAAAAATTACTTATTTATTGATAATTCATAATATTGAATTGAAAAATTTAACGATTTTGTGGAAAATTCGTATTTTTGGCTTGAAAATTCAACAACTTGGTTCAAAGTTTATTCTATTTCTGGACTGAAAAATGTTTCTTGGTTAAAAGTTTATCTCTTTGTTTAAAAGTTAATTATTTTAGTTGTGAATGAAATTCCTTGTTAGAAATTCACATTTTCGGTTTGAAAAGAAAACTGTTTTATAGAAAATCCATCTATTTGGCTTGAAAATTCAATAATTCGGTAGAAAGTTCAACTATTTGATGATTATTAATTGAATTAAATTAAATTAATAGTTTTCAACCAAATAGTTGAATCTTGATCCAAAATAGATCAGTTCAACGAATGAATGTTTAACTCCAACGATGAATTTGCAAATGGAGAAAATGAAGTTCGAACCAAAAAAATAATAAATTTACAACAAAAATGATAAATATTTAACTGTAATAATTGACTTTTAAACCATCAAAAATATCATCATCTAGAAAAGATGATTCTTTAGTCAAAAAATGATTAAAAATTAAAATTATAAATTCATATTTATATTTATAAATTATAAATAAACAATTATAAAAAAAATGTTTTCAAGAGAATACTTACATTTTTAACTTGAATAGTTAATTTTTCAGTAAAAAAATTAATTCTCAGCCAAAGAACAGTTGAATTACACCAAAAAAGAAGACATTTTAACAGAAGTTAAATTTTTAACTAAGAAAACATTTTCAGTCAGGCAAGAAAAAAAACTGCGAAAAAAATTGTTGAATTTCCAAGTTAAAAGATGAATTTTCTAACAATAGAAACGAATTTTTCATTAAATAAATAAATATTTATCTAAAAACGATAGACTTTAACTAAAAATAGAATATTTCAATTTTTAGATGAAAAAATTAATGTTCAAACAAAAAGATGAATTTTTAATTAAAAGAATGGAATTTCCAACTGGAATAGTTGATTTTTAGTTATAGAAAAAAAAACAATTGTAAAGAAAACAATTTTCTTTCAAGAGAATACTTATATTTCTAACTTGAGTGTTAATTTGAAAATGACTTAAAAATTAATTCTCAGCTAAAGTAAAAACGAATTTTCCATAAAATAGTTTGTTCTTGAAAGAAATGAATTTTCAATTAAAATTATGGATCTTCCACCAAAAAGTTGATTTTTAGGCAAAGAGTCTAACTTTCAAGCAATTCATTAAATTTTCATTGTAAAAAAAAGAAATCAACGGTAAATGTAGTAATTTATATATACACGATTTTTTTTTTAATAAATAAATTTTCAACTAAAAACGATAAGCTTTCAACTAAAAATAGAATAGTTAAATTTTCAGATGAAAAAATTAATGTTCAAACAAAAACAAAAGAAAAAAAACACGAATATTCAACAAAATAGTCCAATACAATAATCTAGAGCTTTTTTAACGAATTAGGAATTATTGATATTCGATTTTATATTGGAATTAAAAAAAAAAGAGCACACTTTTGAAAAATTGGCCCGACTTTAACAAAACAAAACAAAAATGCCTAGATAATTGCAGGTTACCTTGCTTAGTGTTCTAAAGAGTTTAAGTGCTCAGAGAAATTCTCACGAGCATGAGAATATGCTCGAACTTTATGTGCTTTGAGAATTTAATGAACATTTATAAGCATTTTTAATTAGGATCCAAACAATCCTATCTTCTATCTTTATTAATAATAATTACATTATTTACATTTTGCCTTGAAGATTAATAATATTAATGCAAACAAAATATTGATTCTAAAACAATTAAAACACATTTAGTTGAGTTTTAAAATCAAAAAGATAAATTTTGAACCTAAGAAATGTATTTTTACCTGGAATGATGAATTTTAAGGAAAAATATGAATTTTGAACCAAATAGTTAATTGAATTTTTATCCCAAAAGATTAATTTTCTACGGAAAAAAGGCTCATTTTCAACAAAGTACATGAATTTTCATATAAAAAAGACCAATTTTCCACCAAAATTAGAATAGTTAAAATGTTAGAAAAATGAATGTTCAACCAGAAAAAAACATGAATTTAAAACAAATTAGTTTTTTTTATCAGACAAAATCCTTTTTTTTAAATAAAAATAGAAGTATTAAATTTTAAGTTAAAACAATCGATTTTCAACAACATTAAAAGTGGATTCTCAATCAAATAATTCAATTTTAGACTCAAAAGATGAATTTAATAACAAAAAAGATACAGGTTCATTAAATATATACATTTTTAACTCAAAATATAAATTGCCAAGCAAAAATGGAATAGTTACATCTTCAGTTAAGAAAATTAATTTTCAACTAGAAAAAAAAAGAATTTTCAGCCAAAGAAATTAGTTTTCAATCATAGTGATAAATCTTCATCCAGAAAAATTTAAAAAAAGAATAGTTCAATTTTCTAAAAAACAACATTTTTAATGTAAAATATTACATTTCCATGAAAAAAGGTAAAATTTTCAAAAATAATGCAATATTTAAAGTGAATTTTCGACTAAAAAGATAAATTTTTACCTAAGAAATTTAATTTTTAACCAAATGCATGAACTTTGAACTAAAAAGTTAAATTCTCTACCAAAAATAGAATACTTAAATTTTCAGTTAGTAAAATAACTTGTAACCAAAAAAAAAACGAATTTTTAACAAAATAGTTAAATTTTTAACCACAGAAGTGAATTTTTGTACCGAAAAGATAAATTTTCAACCAACAGGTTGATTTTTCGAACAAAATATACGAATTTTTAACAAATTGTACATGCATTTTCAACGAAATAGTTGAATCTTGAACTAAAAAGATACATTTTTAACTTAATAGATGAATTTAAAAATAAAAAAAATCCATTTTTAACCACAAATGGAATAGATAAATTTTCAGCTAGAAAAAAAATTTCAACAAAAAAAAACGAACATTTTTTAATAAAGTACTTACATTTTCAATTAAAGTGATGAATTTTCAACTATTTTGAATTAATATTTAACTAAAATAGTTGAATTTTAATCAAAAAGATGAATTTTCAACTAAAAAAATTAATTTAAATACAAAATTATAAACGTTCAATTGGATTAATTAAATTTCCAACGAAACAAATTTTTTCATTTACATGAATTTTCCAAAAAATAGTTGAATTCTAAACTCAAAAAGGCAATTTTTTAACCAATTAAGTTGGATTTTGAATTTAAAAAGATTAATTTATAACAAAATGATTAAATTTCCAACAAGAAAAAAGGTTTTGCCAACTAAAATGATAAGTCTTCAACCAAATAATTGAATTTTAAACAAAGTAGTTCCACTTCCCTCTAAGTATTCGAATTTTCAACCAAAAATGATGAATTCTTAACGAAAAACGTGATATTTCAACCAAAAAGGATTTTAATTTTATACAAAAAATAGTTGAATTCTATCAAAAAAGATGATTTTTTCCATATTTTTTAACCACAATAATAAAATTAACTTTAACTTTAGTTTATCGAAAATTCCCTTACTCTATCAGATTTTCTCTGAACATTCCCTGACTTTTTCTGGAATCTTCTAGAATGTCTAGAATGTTCTGGAATGTTCTAGAATTTTCTGGAATGTTCTAGAATGTTATTGTAAAAATATATGCATATTCTTGAGCATTTAAGAACTCTAACCTTGCTCGGTGACTTCATAATTTCGGTAATGCTAGGTTCGTCTGGAGGAGGCATTTGCTGTTGTCCTGGAGGTGGCGAAACCGAAATAGGAGGTGGAGGTGGCATGATGAGTTGTTCTCGTTCACTCACGATTCTACCACCTCGTTTACTCGTTTTTTCCACTTGGAGCGCCACTGACATTCCCTGCTCCTTTTTCCCGAGACCCTGACCCTCCTTGAATCCATACTTGGCCATTATTTTTGCAGCCACGGACGACGTGGCGTAGCCAAGATTGCTATTTTGCCTTGGAGACGGTGGAGGCGTGTCTGATGATTCTTGCAAGGATGGAGGAGGCGCTATCGCCGCACCACCTGGCATCGCTCTCGACGTTGGAGTTCGTTCCTCGTCTCTTTCGGGAGCCACCATCATATTATTTCCCACCGGGGGCTGCAATTTCAATTTCATTGCAACATTAAGATTTATCGGGAAAAAAACTAGGGGACCGCATTTAAATTACGTAATAGCTCAAGGGGAAGGTCCTTCATATATGTACGTAATTTTTGGAAATTCGTAAATGAACAAAAAGAAATAAATTTTAGAAACAAAATACATTTGTAATATTTCAAGCTTCATTGGAAATTGTTTTATTTCGTTTATAAAAAATTCTAGGTTTAAAATATCACAAGTTTAAGATTCTGATTGAAAGTCTTTTCAGGAAGAGAATTCAACTTTTTTTCAAAATTTGTCTTTTTAATTTAAAAATTCCTCTAGTTTAGTAGAAACTGCATTTTCTTTAGAAAAAATGCAACTGTTTGGTTAGAAAATAACTTTAATTTTAATTAAATTTTAATTTTAAAAAAATTTTAATTTAATTTGAAAAAATAATTTTATGTTTAAAAGCCAAATCAAAATCTTGCTTCTATAAAAATTCAACTGTTTTTTTGTTGTTGAAAAGTTGTGTTTTTATTTCCAAAATTCATCTACTTTAGTATTTTGTTCAAAAATCATTCCTTTTGGTTGGAAATTCAATTGCTTAGTTAAAAACTCAACTGTTTTGTAGAAAATTTACTTGTTTAAAATTCATATTTTGGTGTTAAAAAATCCATTCTATATTTTTTTTGAAAATTTGTCTTTCAGGTTCAAAAAATCGTCTGTTTTAGTAGAAATTTCGTCTTTCTGGGATAAAAATGCAACTGTTTTGTTGAAAAATTATCAATTTTGTTAAAAAGTCATCCTTTTAGTTGAAAACTCAAATGTTTTGTTAAAAATTCAAACTTTTCATAGGAAACTTAATTGGTTAAAATTCATATTTTGGTGTTCAGAAGTCAACTAAAACTTTTCTTCAGACGAAAATTCAATTGCATTTTTGTAACTTGTATTTTGGATGTGAAAATTCATTTGTTTTAGTACAAATTTTATTTTTCTTGGATAAAAATGCAACTCCTAATTTTGAAAAGTTAAACTACATTTTTTTCGCATCGAAATTCAAATATATTTTTGAAAATTTATATTTTAAATTTCAATCTTTATATGTTTTAGTAGATATATAATGTTTTTTGTATTAAAATTCAACTGTTTGGTTGAAAATTAATCTTCTTTGCTTGACGATTTAACTATTTTGTTTAAATAAATATATTGACAAATCATTTCTTGCCGAAGATTTATATTTTTAGTAGAAAATTTATCTATTTGGTTGATTCTTTAATTATCTTCTTGTTGAGACTTTTTTTTAATAAACATTTTTCTCTTGGTAGAACATTTAACTATTTCTTTTTAAAGTATTTTTTTATCGCTAAAAATTCAATATTTGTAACGAAAATTCGTCTTTCTTGACTGAAAAATCTTCATTTTCTTGGTTAACATTTAATTATTGTTCAAAAGTTTATTTATTTTGGTGAAAATTCAAGTATTTTGTTAAAAAGTACTTTAAATGGAAGAGAATTAATTTGGAATCATTTCAAAACTCCTAAATATCTCTTAAAATTATTCAAATTTTTTCTACAAATAACAAGTGCTCAATTATTATTTATACATCAAAATTCTACAATTTCGCTTGCAAATTCAACATTTTTTAAATCGAAACATAAAACTTGTAACGTTAAAATTTTAAAAGCTTTTCGAAATTTTAAAAATTCAAAGATTTCTTTGTCAAACAATTAAAATTAAAATTATTTACTTTTAAATATTTGGCTTGAATTTAATCGTGTAAAATTAACAGTCAAATATTGCTAAATATTGAATAAGTATTCTTTTTCTTGATTAAAAAATTTCAAATTAAATGGGTTAAAAAGTGAATAATTGTGCGCGCCGATTCCAAAACGGACTGAAATAATGTTTTTAATTTAATGAAAGCTTTAAATTACGAATATATTATTATCGAGTTATTTTTAAGTTGAAAACAGTTTATAAAGTTTCAATCGCACCTTTATATTTTTTTAATGAATAAAACTTTAAAACTGAAGTTACATTTTTTAAAAATTAATTCTAAGTAAGAAAAAAATAAATTTCTACACCTAAAAGAGATATTTTCAACCAATAAGATGAAATTTCTACTAAACTAGGCCCATTTTAAGCAAAGTACATAAATTTTCTTCTAAAAAAGATCAATGTTCACCCAAAATTAGAATAGTTAAAATGTTTAAAAAATTAATGCTTAATCAAAAAAACAAAAATTTTCAAGAAAACAATTTTTTCATCCAAAACAATTATTTTTTAACCAAAAAGAAAGGAATTCAATTTTCAGTTTAAACAATCAATTTTTAAAACAAAAAAAATAAATTCTCAAACAAAGTAATTCAATTTTAAACCCAAAAGATTACTTTTATACCAAAAAAGATACAGTTTCAATAAAATATATCAATTTTCAACTAAAAAAAATTAATTAACAAACCAAAACTAGCATAGTTAAATTTGTAGTTAGAAAAGTAAATTATAAACAAATAAGAAAAACGAGTTATCAGCAAAATTATTTAATTTTTAACTAAAAATATAAATGTTCAAGAATGGAGTAGTTACATATTTAGTTAAAAAAATCAATTTTCATAATAAAAACAAACGAAGTTTCAGCCAAAAAAATTAATTTTTAATCACAGTGAAATTATCGACTGAAAAGATGAATTCTGCCTATAAGAAAAGCGAACTTCTAGTTGAATTTTGTTGTAAACCAAAAAAATAAATTCTTTACCAAAAAATTACAATATTTTTTGGTAAAGATTTTGTACAAAACAGAACATTTTTTAATAAAAAAGATCAAATTTTTAAAAAAGCGTACATCTTCCACAAAAAAAGATCATTTATCTGACAAAAATAAAATACTTAAATTTTTAGTTCGTAAAATAAATCTACAACAAAAAAAAAATAAACGATTTTTTACTAAACAGTTAAATTTTTAACAACAGAATTTAATTTTTAACCGAAAAGATTAAATTCCTATAAAAGGACATAAATTTTGAAAAATGGAACAGTTACATTTTTTATTTAAAAAATTAATTCTAAATAGGAAGAAACTAATTTTCAACCAAACAAATAAATTTTCTACCAAAAAGAGGAATTAGTCACCAAGAAGATTAAATATAATCCCAAAAATTCGAATTTTCAACCAAATACAGAAATTTTAAATCAAATATTTGGTTTGAGATTTGAATAAAAAAAAGGTTTGTCAACTAAAATGATGAATCCTCATTTCTAACTTCCGACTAAGGAGTTGAATTTTCAAAATACATTTTTTAACAAAATATTTAAACTAAATTAATTTTCAACTAGAATGATGAATCAGCAACCAAAAAATTATTTTTTAATCAAATAGTCGATTTTCCCACCAAAAAGATAAATTTTCTGCAAAATACATAAATTTTTAACTAAAAAATACAGATTTTCAAACAAAAATATAATAGTTATATTTTCAGGTAAAAGATTAATTTTTAACCAAAGAAAAGCGAATTTTAAACCAAAAAGTCGCATTTTTAACAAAAAAAAAGAAGACTTTTATACGAGAAGTAATGCATTTTTAAACAAAAAAAAAACAACATATTTAAAAAAAAAGAATTGAATTTTCAACCAAGAAAGATTTTTCGGTCATAAAAGAAAAAAGAGTAATTAAAAATGTTGAATGTTCACGGCAAAACGAGGAATTTTCTACAAAACAGTTCAATTTGTAAACCGAAAATATGAATTATCAACAAAAAAGTTGATTTGCAAACAAAAAGAAGAATTTATAATTAATCAGTGGAATTTTGAACCAAAAAGAAATTTTTTTTCGAGGAACTGTTTAATTTTCTGCAAAATAATATAATTAACTTCAATTTATTTTAAATCATGACTTTTATTCTGAACGTCCTTCAATACAACAGAGAAAAAAATTTCAAAATAAATGAATTTTCAAATGAAATTATGAATATTTAACTGAAATACTTGAGTTTAACCAAGAAGATGAATTTGTCAACAATAAGATTAAATTTCAAACAGAAGGTTAGTTCTCTACCAAAAAATAAAAACTTTCTACAAAACAAAATACATGAATGTTAACGAAATAGTTGAATTTTCAACAAAAAGACAAATTTTTTATCAATGTTTATCAATTAATTATTATTATTCATTAATTATTAATACACCAGAGATATAAAATTGTAAAATAAACGAAACTTAAACAAAAATTATGAATCCTCAACTAAAATAGTTGAATTTTCAAACAAACAAAAAATTATTTTTACAGCACAAATTGTCAACTAAAACTTAAATAATGAAGTTTTATGTTAAGAAAATCAATTTTGCACCAAAAAGACGAATTTTCAACTAAAAAAGATAATTTTTCAACCAAAATTTGAATAATTAAATTTTTAGTAAAAAAAAAAAATGTTCAACAAGGAAAATAAGTTTTCAACTGAAATTATGGAATATTAAACCGGAATAGTATTTTCATTTCCAGTTTGAGGAAAATATTATTTTTAACCAAAAAAGAAACAAATTTTCAATAAAATAGTTAAATATACCGGCAGAAATTCCATTTTGTAAAACAAATAAGTTTCCAGTCCAACAGCTTATTTGTCAACCAAAGAAATGAAATTTTAATTAAAATTATGAATCTTCAACAAAAAAATTAATTTTCAACAAAAAAGTTTATTCTTTAATCAAGTAAATTTATTTATAACCTAAATGATGAATTTTCAAATAAAATTATGAATATTTAACTAAAATGATCAAGATTAAACTGGATTACCTGAATCTTCAACAACAAAATAAAAAATCTAATCAACGAGATGAACTTTCAAAGAAAAAAATTTTTTTCTAAAAAAAATAGTCGCTTTTCTACCAATTAGTTCGTTCTTTTGTTAAAATAAAATACGTGAATTTTCAAATAAATAAATTTCCTATTAAGAAACACAAATATACAAATTGTTAAATTTTGAAATAGAAAAAGTCAATTTTCAATTTAATATGGAACAGTTAAATTTTCAGCTGAATTTTATAGCTACCAAAAAGATTAATTTTCAATCAATAATATTAATTTTCTATGAAAAAAACAATTTTGTTACAAATTACGTGAATTAGAAAAAAAATTTAATTTTTAAATAAAAAATATCAATTTTCAACCAAAAAGTTGAATTCTCACCCAAAAAGTTAAAATTTCATCCAAAAATATAAAGTTGAATTTGTCGTTAAAAATTTAATTCCTAACTAAAACAATGCCTCTTCATTCCAAAGAAAAAGGAAGTTTTCAGTTAAATAGCTCATTTTTCAAATAAAGCAACTAACTTTTAATTAAAATGATAAATCTTCAAATAAACAATTAATTTTCAACAAAGGGGTTTATTTTTCAACCAAGGAGATTTATTTCTAACCTAAAAGATAAATTTTCGACTAAAATGATGAATCCTAAACTAGAACAAAAATGAGTTTTCAACTAAAACAATGAATCTGCAACGAAAAAATTTGAACTTCCAACAAACAAAAAATACAACAAAAATTGTTAAGCAAATCTTCAATAATTACGTTTTATGTTACGAAAATCTATTTTTAACCAAAAAAGACGAATTTTCAACTAAAAAAGATAATTTTTCAACCAAAAATTGAATATTTAAATTTTCAGTCAAAAAAAGTATGTTCAACCAGGAAAAAAATGTCGAAAAAATTTAAGCTTTTAGTCAAACAGCTCATTTTTCAATCAAAGAAATTAATTTTTAATTAAAATGATGAATCATCCACAACAAATTAATTTTCAAAAAAAAGAGGTTATTTTTCCACCCAATAAATTTATTTCTAACCAAAAATACGAATTTTCAACCAACAAAAAAGTCAATTTTATACCAATAAAGTCGTTTTTCTAAAAACAAAATACGTGAATTTTCAATTAAATTAATAAAGATCCCAGCGGAGATAGAGACATTTTTTCACAATCTTAAGATTTATTAATATTTTAATCATATTGAGATAGACCAGTAGACAAACAAAATTAACATCTAAAATTTAAATAAATAATAAATAAATGAAGAAACACAAATATAAAAATTGTTAAATTTTGAACTAGAAAATGTCAATTTTTAATTCACCGTGGAACGGTCGAATTTAAAAAAATACGTGAATTTTTACCGAAATAAATTATTTTTAATATAAAAAACCAATTTAAATCGAAATTTATCAATTGTGAACTAGAAAAGGTGACCCCCTCCCCAAAAAGTTTAATTTTCTACTGGATTATTTAATTTTCTAGTGGAAAAATTGATTTTAATCAAAGTATATTTTTTAAATGTAGAAAAAAATCTTTATTAAAATTCAGAAATATTTCCTCTGCGAAATACTACTTGTACTCTCAAAACTACGTAAAGTACTCTTTTTCTTAACTGTGGAAAAAGGAACTTGAGAATTCTAACAAATTTTGACTTGGAACATGTATTTTTTAAACTCCTTTCTTCTAAATCTCATTTTTTCTTCGAAAAAACTCCCATTCGATCTCAAAATTTCCTGTCTCAAGGAAAATGACATTTCTTTAGCGAAACTTCCCTATCCTAAAATACGAACGATAGTTATTCTCACTCAAATTTGCTGGAACTATAGATAGAGCAGAAATCCCTTTTCTAAACTGACCAAAATTAATAAAATTTGGAAAACTTGAATTTTGCTACGATCAGAAATAAATTCGCAGTTTTTTAATTAAATTTCCGGTTTCCCTTTCAAGTCGCCACCCTGACTCTTGAATTTCTGACTCCCGCTTAGGATAGATAACGCAAAGTACAATTTATTATAAAAAGAATATAAACGAACCTGAACATCCTCGAACCGACTGCTTTCTCTCCTTCGTTTTCGAGATTCAGTCTCTTGATCATGCTCTCTGTCCCGAATATCCCTCAATTCCTTGACGACTTTTTCGTATTCATTAGGCCAGGTTGGATCATACTCGTTAACAACATTCCAGTCGAATTCGCCTCCGATGCCGATGCTGCTGTTGTTTGCACTACTGACTAGAGAACTGGTGATCGGAGCATCCTCCTCTCTTTCAATATCCCTCGATTTTGATTTCAAATCTATCACAGGTGCCAATACTGCACTCGCTTTTCTGAATTGCTCTCTTTTCGGCTGTTAATAACAATTATTAATTGCAAAATTCCAAAAGGAAGTTTAGATCGTTTAGATTTTACAAGTCTGAAAGTTTGAGGTTATGCATCGGTTTTTTACCTGAGTTGTTGCCGCTTTTTTTAATTGCAGCTGCGACTGGAGTAATTTTATACCAGACGACCAGCCAGCTACCTTATCCGAGGCTCTATGTTGTTTGTCAAAATCGTCGTATAACGACATTTTTGCTAATTTTTTTCGGACGCGAAGTCGCCGTCAAACATCGAATATTTGTATCAGTCAAAACATGTGAACATAACCTCAAAAATCGACAACAGGCCAAATTCAGTACAGCGCATGCGCAAAAATATTTTCATTGTAGAGCGGCAAATTTGAAACGAGAAGAAGCAGAGCACTTAGCTCCTGAACATTGCCCCCCCCCCCCTAGTTAACCCCCCCCCTCTTCCATAAAATTCCTTAATTAATAGTAATTAAATCGTGGCGCTTCGAAGTACAATAAAAAAATTTTTCTATTTGAAAATGCATTTTGAAACGAAATCTCTTAAAATTTGTTACATTTTTAAAAAATAACTTAAAACCTTCAGAATCGTTTAGAATATATCGAATTCCGTTATCTCACTGACGAGATCAAAAATAGTGTAAATAGTATTTTTCGTTCGAAATTAAAGTATGTTCTTGAAAATTCAACAATTTTCTTAAGAAGTGATACTTCTTGGTTGAAAATTTAACTGTTTTCTTGAAAATTCGTATTTTTTATTTGGAAATTCAACAAATTTATTGAAATTTTTTTTCTTGACTAAAGATTGAACTATTTTGTTGAACATTTATCTTTTCAGGATAGAATCTTCTAATGCGACCCCTAAGGATTTACATTTTTCTTGTACCTTCTGCCCTATTCCTTAACGCACCTCCCACACACTTACTTGATGGTGGGAGGGGGACCTACAGTTTAAGGTGGGTTCCGGACCACCAAGAGCAACAGCCTTAATCTTCCCACTGAACATTTATCTTTTTGGTTTGAAATATCATCTCTTACTGCAGAAATTACACCTTTTGTAGTAAAAATTGCAACCTTCTAGTTAAAATCTAATCTTTTTTGCCAGAAGATTAATTTTCTATTTGCAAAATTAATTGTTCTGTAGAAAATTCATGTTTTCAGTTCTAAAATGTAACAATTTAATAGAAAATTAAATTATTTATTAAATTTAGTTTTTGTTGGGTGAATCCAGCTGTTTTTTTATTTCTAATTGCAATTTGTTTTTTTTTGTTTTTTTTTTTTGATGAAATATCATCTATTTAATTTTTTATTAAAAATTCATATTTTTAGGTTGAAAATTAAGCTCCTGGGTTGAAATTTGAACTATCTTTCTTAAAAGCTCAGTTTTTTGGTTGATTCATAATTTTAGTTCAAAATTCTTTTGCTTTTTTTGTAAAAAATTAATTTTTTTACCTAAAAATGTAAATATTTTGTCAAATATAAATAAATATTTCGTTACTGAAAATTTAATATTTTTAGTTGAACACTTAATTAATTTGTTTATGAATTAATTCTTTAATTTACAATTTATTAGTTCCATTTTCAACTGAAAATTAACCTTTTTTAATAAAAAATTCACTGTAATGACAGAAAATTGGCAATTTTTGTAAAAATTCCACTGCTTGGATGATATTTCAACTACTTTATTGTTATATTTTTTTAATAATTTTCAATTGTTAAAAAAATCAATGTTTATTTAAAAATTTTCGTTCCTCCATCAAATAGTTAAATTTTCATTTAAAGAAATTAATTTTTACAAAAAAGAACGAATTTTTAAACAAATAGATACATTTTGGTATATTTTTATATTTAAATTCATCTGTTTTGTTTTTAAGTTTAACTATTTTCTTTTAAAAAAATCGTATTTTAGATTGAAAATCAATTGTATTCAATAAAAGTTTAAATAATCCATTTTTGTTAAAATGTGATTTTTTTTTAGTTGAAAATTCACTTGTTTTGTTGAAAATTCATATATTTTGTTAAAAATTAATCCTTTTTTGTTACAACTTCGTTTTTTGTTGAATGAAGATTAATTTTTTCAACTGAAAATTAAATTTTTGGTTTGAAATTGATTTGTTGGCGTAAAAAATGCATTAACTTTATTAATTCATTTTTTGGTTAAAGATTAATCGTTTTAATTGAAAACTAAACTGTTTATTGGAAAAGTGAAATATTTAGTAAAATTAAAATTTTTTATTCAAAGAATACATTTTTAATTGTAAATTTAAACAGTTCATTTTTTGTTAACATTTGATCTTTTTTGGATAAAAATTTATCGTTTCAGTTGCTAATTCATTTTTTTGGCTGACAATTTAAATCCATTTCTAATTGAAAATTAATCTTTTTTTATTTAAAAATTCACTTTACTGATACAAAATTAATCATTTTGATTGAAAATTGCACTACTGTGTTGACAGTTGAACTACTTTATTACAAATTCGATATTTTTAGTTTAACAATTAATTATTTTGTTTATGAATTAATTTGTTTAATTTAAAATGTAACCACTATTATTTTTTAATAGCGCGTTCATTTAGTTTTTCTTATTTGTATTTCCTAATGAAAATAAAAATATTAAGGTAATAACTTAATTTTTATAAAAAAGAACGAATTTAAAAAAAAAAGTTACATTTTTAACCAACGAGGCTAGTATTAAAAAATAATTTACAAACTAATTTAATTTTGAAACAAAAAATTGTATTTTCAAATAAAAAAAAGATAAATATTGAATTAAATAGTAACATTTTTATTTAAAAATATAATTGCTATAACAATAAAATTTAAGTATTACAAAGAACACGAGTTTAAAAAAAACATTAATTTTCAACAAAATTTTTGAATTTTAAAGCCAAAAGAACGAATTATCTACAAAGGGTTGAATTTTTAACACGCAAATATGATTTTGTGACAAATAAAATTAATTTTCTACAAAAAAGATAATATTTCATAAAAATAGTTTAATTTAAATCAATAAATATCAATTTTAAAAAAGTTCATTTTCAACCAAATAGTTTAATCTTTTTTAAAATTGTTTTTGTTTTATTTAAAAATGGGCCTGTAAGGGTAAAAATTAATATGGTGTATATAATAATTTTGACCTTTAAAGGGTCAATTTTTAAACAAAAAAATTAATTTTTTTTACCGAGAAGATCCTTTTTTGGCCAAAATAGGAATTAAAAAAAAATTAATTAGTTTTAAAATTAATCAATCTATTAAAATATTGATTAAAATGTCAATTTTGAACCAAAAGTTACATTGCTAGTTAAAAAAATTATTCTCAACCAAATAAATAATGAAATTCCAACAAAAAATATGAATTTTTCATAAAAATGATGAATCCTAAAAAAATGAATTTTAAACAAAGTATTTAAAGCCAAAATATGTTTTTTTTTTAACCAGTAAGTTTAATTTTTGTTTCGGAATATTAAAATTTTTAGTCAATGTTTTATTATAATAAAAAATAATAACAATTCAATAATAAATTATGATTTAATAATAGCGGACTGAAATAATCTGAAAAATCTGCGACTGTATATAAATTAAAAATCAAATGTTGTATTCTTTATCAATATAAATATAAAAATAG
>JAAAKG020101136.1:0-15883 GCA_010014905.2 Druon quercuslanigerum | reverse complement strand
CCGTAAAATAACTTTGCAACAAAATTAATTTTTATATTTAAACATGTTCGAGATAAAACAATGGCTTACCGAATTTCGGTGCATGGAAAAATTGGACATCTAGGCCAGATTCATAGAAATTTGGTGAGCGTAGCGCAAATAATTGCAGTTCGCCAAGCTAAATCGCATATTATTGCAAATAATCAATGACTGTCCAAAATAATAACACTGATTTATATAAAATCCAATCAAATGTATTTAGGTCTCTCAATTTCTCTGAAAGCATGGAATTCTCTTCAACTGTTTCCAAAGTCATCACCTTTGATCATCGGTTTAACTACTTGTGCATAAGGATTTACACGTTTTTTGAATTCTAAAGAATTCTGTATAAGTCTTTCAATTCAGTTGAAACCTTTAAGAAATTTTTAAAATTCCCTTAAAATCTTTAGAATTCTTGTTTAATTGTTGTAAATCCCTTCAAGCCTTTTGAATTATGCAGAATTAAGAAAAAAACGAGTCCATCCTAATTCAGTAGTAGATCATCGTTGACCAAAGTTGATTTATTTGGAAATAGTTAAAAATAATTTCATTTTTTCAGAAGAATTTAGAAAATTAAAAATAAATCAATTTATATTTTGAATTATTCAAGAGAATTTAACGATCTTTAAAGGAATTCAAAAGATTATGGTTGAGTTCTGAGAAAACGATAGCATTCTGCAGAATTCAAAAGTCTCTTAAAGAATTTTAAATAATTTAACGTGTGTTCTAAATATTTCACGAAAATTCAAAAAACCTTTAGAAGAATACAAATGATTAAAAGTCGACTCAAATATTCGTACATGATTCTGCAGAATTAAACAAAAACGTGTGCATCCTAATCCCGCAGCTGTTCATCCGTCCACGAAAGTTGCTAAATTTTGAAGTAGTTCAAAAAAGTTCATGTTTTTGGAAGAATTCAGAAAGTTAAAAATAAATAAATTTATACATATTCTGAATCATTAAACAGAATTCAAATATCTTTAAAAGAATTCAAGAGATTATACGTGAAGTCTAAGAAATCGAGTGAATTCTGCAGAATTCAAAAGGCTTGAAGGAACCTACAATAATTCAACCTGAATTCTAATGATTTTAAAAGAATTAAAAAAAGTGTTAAAAGATTCAAAAGATTGAAATTGTTTTCAAATACTTCTACAGAACTATGCACAATTCAAAAAAAAGTGTGCATCATAATCCAGTAGCAGTTCATTCGTCAACCAAAGTTGCTAAATTTCAAAATAGTTGAAAAAGTTTCATGTTTTGAGAAGAATTTAGAAAATGAAAAATAAATCGAGTTTCATCCTACGTATTTCAAGACTATTCTTAAAAATCTTTGAGGGAATTCAAAAGATTACACGTGTAATCTAAGAAATCAAGAGAATTCTGCAGAATTCAAAAGGCTTGAAGGGATTTACAACAATTAAACGTGAATTATAAACATTTTAAGGGAATCAAAAAAAGTTCTTAAAGGTTTTCACTGAATTCAAAGACTTCTACAGAACTTTTCAGAATTCAAAAAACGTGTAAATCCTTATTCATTCAGGGTTAATAGTTTGGATTGTCATTGAGTATTTGCAATGATATGCGAATTATCTGGGCTCACGGAAATTAATTGCGCTAAGCTCACCAAATTCCAGTGGACCTGGCCTATATTTTCATTTTTTCCATGCACCGAAGTTCGGTGAGCCATTGTTGTATCTCAAAAATGTTTAAATATAAAAATGAATTCTGTTGCCAAGTTATTTTATATTTTGATCGAACTCGAGCCCACCAGATTTAAACAGTCAAATACATTCCTAATCGCATTTTTTTCGCAACGTGAAGTTACCGCTGTAGGAGATATTGCTCTTCGGGGTCGCACGCACACTTGCAACTAACTATTCACCTATATGCATTTTCAATGCCCTCTAGCACCCAGAATACGCACCGGACCCAAAAATACCTTGGGACTTGTCGACTTGAATTTTTTTTCTATCCGCCATTACAAGGAACGACAATATATATATATTTATTTTTAGATGTTTCGGCTGAAAATTAAATAATGAACTGTTTTTGAAACGTTTGTTTCTTTCCTGACAGATAATATTTCACTGGGTTGAACTAGAGAACAATTCAAAAACATTTACTTTGTTTAACAAGACTGATGCCAAAAAAGCATGCTCAATTTATTAATTACCATAAAGAAAATGTATACAGGTGTTTGCATGACTAAATCCCGCTGCCAGAAACAAGCGAACTGAACTCAAAAGTAGCCGAGAATTGGAAAACGACAACGAGAGTGTGTAAATCTGTGAGTGTGTGCATGAGTAACTGAAATAAGAGTTGTACGTGTAAATAATAAGATGATGACCAAAGACTAACTGAAGAAATCAATATTTTGACGTCGCAACTGATTGAAGAAGTATTCAGTAATTAAAATTAAAAATACATAAATCATGATAAAATGAATAGAAACAACTAAAAATGCATGTAAATCTTGAACTATAGATATATAAAACTTGTTTTAATTTGATATCTGGCACTGTCAATTAAATCCGACTTCACCGAGGGGTACTTGCCATTTTACTCGGGTAGATGAGGTAATGGATTTTACAGGCATAGTCTAGACAATTTCATAGACGGCGAACACATTGTCTCATTTCTCAAGAGCTGGTTCCAGAACAAGCTTCAATTAATTCAACAAATAAATCAAACACTTTTCCTCTTGCGGTGCAGAAGAAGAGGAATTTTGCCTAAAAAATCAGTTGTATTGGACAGTTGTATAGGACAATTTTCACTTTTAACTGATAGATTCCAGAGGTCCACCATGAACATAATGATTAATGTTCTTTGCAAATCAACGAGAAAACTTAATAATTATATTCTGTTCTTGCAAATTAAAATAGCTTCGATGCTGCCGATTGATATGATTAACCATTTTCACGACTCTCAGAATTTAAAAATTTCAAGACTATTTGCAGAACACAAATTTAAGTGCCAGATCAAATTTGATGATTTAATTAATAATGCTCGATCTGATAGGAACACATTTTACAACACAGACTGAACGATAAATTGGTTCAAAAATCTATCGGATGTCGATGTACCAGAAAATGTTGCTAAAGTTGCTAGTCTAGGGAAAAATTACGCCGTAAAAATAGAAAAAAATCAAACACCGGTGTACGATCTAATAGCCAGTGTTGAGTCTAATATCAAAAAAATACAAGAGGAAGATCAAGATCGCGCTAGACTTAAAGTATCGCCCTCTGTAATCTAAATTCATAGTCTATGAATTTAAATTACAGATTGCGCTCGAGATTGCAATAGAATGCGGGGTCTGAGAGCAAAGGGCGTGGTCTCATGTCTGAACTTCGAGACCTATGCCTAAGTATGTAAAGTGTTTTAGGCTTTTGGATTTTGAGTTTATAGTAAAATTTTATTATACTTTTTTGTAGAACTATGCATGGGGCTAGCAGAACTCTGATCAGAACTCCTGGAACTCTTTCGAAAAATATCTCTGCATTTTGGGACTTTCAAAACTGTGTAACTTTTGAGTTTTTAAGTTTTTTGAAATTATTTGGGTGTAGAACTGTAGAACTCTTATGGAGCTAAAGTAATTTCAAAGAAAATTTTTTTTAAAGTAGGAGGCTAGCTCTATTTATTGAAAAAAAAATTTTGGTCTAATTTTAGGGAACTATTTTCAATAAGTATCAGGAACTAAATCTGCCCAGAACTCTAAAAAAAGTTCATTTTTCAAAAAGTGCAGGGACACGTAAACTTAGCCCCCAATTTTGAAAAATCCATTGTTGGAGTATGTATGCGTCGGAACTATTTCTGAAAGTTATCAGGAACTATAGGCGAATTTCACTAAATAACCAAATTTTTTTATTTATAAATTCCAGGGGATATTTTGAACAACCACAAAAATTCCAGTAACTTTCAGCATTGTAAATTTTTTATAACAATGCAAAATAATTGTAAAAATCATATTTTTGAAGTTTTTCTTGTTTTTCATGAAAACGGTAAGTTTGCAAGAAAAAAAAGTTTTATAGAAAAATTGTTGGCACTTTTTTCTGCACAAATATGAGGTCCTTTAAACTTTTTTGTATAGCTAAACCTTTTTTTACCAAAAGGAGGTAAAGAACAACTTTGGACAAAACTATTCTTTCCTCATTGAATGATCATTTTTAAAGCCAGTGAGCCTAAATTATGTCGATAAGCATTTCTCCAGGTTACCTAACACCTTATATAAAAAATGTTTCGATAAATTAATTATCACCTTAGTTAATAAATTTTTTTCATCCATCTTCAGGCCTAAATTTGGTACACTCGAGGTAGTGTCTGAGGATAGGGACTTCGTAAGACGCTTGATTGACATATGTAAAAGATAACTACAAAGTTTGAATAATTTCCCTTAATTTTTCATCATTGAAAAGTAGGCTTTAATAAACCATCGGCGAGAAAATGATAGGCATCTGCCTTTGAAGCTTAACAACTCAGACCAGAAAAATTCTAGCGCAATAAAAAAATAGACACATGAAAGCTAAAAGTGTTGTACGTAAATGAGTAGAAAAAGTGAGGATTTTGGGTACATTTAAGAACTGTCAAGTTTAGAGCATTATTTCATATACCGGGGGCAATGGAAAAAATTTGAAAAAATTCATGAGAATGAGGGAAACTGTTGCGAACAAATTCCTGTTGAGAAATTTGAGAATTAATAAAAAATTGTTGTAAAAATGTACAACTATATCATTTAGTTCTAATAAATATCAGGCATTGTAAAACATTAAATAATGCCATTTTATTGTTTTGTACTAAAGACGTCACGTGCAATTTAATATATTTTAAATTACTCAGTGTTATCGAAAAATATCGTGCGGCGCCCTCGCTAATTGAAAAATAATTAGATGTGGGTTATACAGGTTCATTTGTTCTGACAATCCTATAGTATTCCAGATGTTAAAAATATACATCTTTTTCGGGAACGTTTGGATGAGAGCTGAAATTTAAGATACCCGGATGGTTTTTTGAAGATCACATTGTTCTAATAATGAAACCTGCTAGATCAGATATTTAAAATACATTATCCTCGAGTAAATAGGGTTAAGAACCGAAATTTGAAATACCAGGATTGTTCGTCAACAGTTCGGTCATTCCAATGGCCTGGAACAGCAGGTATTAAAATCAAGATTCCAACCCCCACTTCCACGAGGCAGATGTGATTTTAACGGGCCTAGGCTACTTGCGCCAATTGACCTGTCTCTAATTCCTTTTTTTAAAAAAGGTTCGCTAATCCTACGGCTTGCTTCCTCTGAACCTTATACCTCTTGGAAATTTAAATAATCTCAATTTCATCTTTTGAAATGTGCCTGAGAACTGGGGTAATAAATAATATGTACAACAGATCACTAGATGCTAATGAGAAATGGGCGGAAAACCGTAGACTATTTAGATGCAATGCTTTTAGTTTAAACCCAAGACTCGAAGTTGAATGAAAAATTCCAAACCTGGTTTTGCTGGTCCCCCATCGAGTGCCACTCCAGGTTGCGGATAGGGGAGCGCCTCCCAAATATTGGTGGTACCGGGGAAATTAAATACTCGGGGCGGACAAAAAGCAGCTGGGGGAAGAAACCCCGAATTTCAAATCAAACATGAGTGAGCCTCTTAAAAACGATTTACCCCAAGAGAGTATAAATCTCTCCACTGGTTCCGACCGGGTGAAAGCCCCGGTGGCCGGTGCTGGTCCTAAGGATTTTGGGGAGGGCCAAAGATACGCCAAGAATTGTAACACCGATTCTGCAAACTGTGATGGAGATGGCGGGAACATCATGAGAGTGAGTGATCAAGATAGGTTCGACGAAGGCCAAATTGATTTTGGAGCAAGCTACTGAGATATTTAACGAGCCAGTCACGCCTATCCCGGTGAAGAAGGCTAGTGAATGCTTTAATACCCCACAGCAGCAGGTAATAAGAAAAGGCCAGCTGACAAGACGCCAAGCCCTGGCAAAGGCACGTCTTTTCGGCCTGTAAAGGAGGCTCAACATGCCTCAGATACATCTGAGTGGGTTGAACCAAAAAGGCAACAGCGGAGGAAACAATCAGCACCCATCGCTGATACTGCAGCGAAACCAGGAGGTAGCAAGGACGCAGTGGTCCCTCCTCCAAGAGTCTCAAGGAAATAGCTGCGCGCTAGGCCTGATGCAGTCCTAATTAAGCCAACTTCAGGTCGCACCTTTGCTGATATTGTGACAGACATCCGGGCACAAGTAAAGCCGCAGGATTTGAAGATGGATGTGAAGGCCATCAGGAACACGCGGCAGGATGATGTTCTCCTAGAACTTGGAGCCTCTAGTGAGAACAAAGCCTTATTCGGAGGATCGTTACAAAATGCAATTAAGGATACAGGGAAGGTGCGGCAGCTGGAACCACGCGCCCAAATCCAGATCAGAGATTTGGTTGTAGCAACCGACATAGACGAAGTCAGGTCGGCCATACGGTCATTCATTGGAGAAGGCTAAATGGAGACAGTGTCCGTGAATATGACGAGAACAGATTTTCGGGGAAGCATAATGGCTTTCGTGGAAATGAGGGTTACTGATGCCAACAAACTGGTCAAGGAGAGCCACATCAAGATCGGTAGGGTCAGTTGCGGAGTGCACCTTAAAGTGAGGGCTGTGCGATGTTTCCGCTGTTTTGACTACAGCCACGTCGCAGAGGACTGCAAAGGAGTAGACCGGAGTCAACTATTTTGGAAATGCAGCGCGGAAGGCCACAAGGCAGCAACTTGCACAGGTGACGCTAAGTGCTCACTTTGTGCTAACAAGGTAGAGGGTATCCCTGTAAACTACATACTTGGATCTTCCAGATGTGCGGTTTACAGAGAAGCCGACCGAATGTGCAATCCAAGCCATAGATGGTGGTGATCATCCAAGGGAATCTTGGTCGATGCAGGCTGGCTCAGGTTCTTATGTCTCAGCTAGCAGCTGAAAAAAGGACTGACGTGTACATTGTCAGTGAACAGGATGGGAGCCAATTGGTTCCCGGATGCTAGTAACACTGCGGCCATTTGGATTATTAATAACTCCAAGTTCCCAGTGTATGCTCATGGAAGAGGAAATGGTTTTGTCTGGGTCGCGATCGGTTCAGTAGCAATTGTGAGTTGTTACCTGTCACCAAATGAGAGGATATCAGTTTTTAGAAGGAAAATGGAGGAAATTGAAGAGTTCTGCTTCAACGTTGTTGGTGATTTCATCATAGCCGGGGACTTAAATGCCAAATCCTGCGAATGGGGTATGATCTGCACCGATTCGAGGGGACAAGAGGTAACGGACATGGTCACCAGATTGGACCTCACCATTCTCAACACGAGAACCTCAACCACCTTCGGGAGGAGAGGCTACCGTGACACCATTCCCGATATCTTCATGGCCTCGCTGGATGCAGTCAGGAAAGTGCGCGAGTGCCGGGTGCTTGAGGATTACAGAGCAAGCGACCACCAACACATTAGCTTCCTTATGGGCTGTGGGACTCAGGCTCCCGGCATTTCTTGCAATTTACCGAAGGAAAATAAGGGCTGGAATTCGAACAAGCTAGACGGGACTATCATGCTTAACACGATTACTACGAAGATTGCAAGCATGCCTGCAAATCAGGCATGTGTGGCCTTCACCAGGTCAGGTACTGAGTGTTTGGCAAGGAACACAATTAATATGATTGTTCAGGGGTGTAATGCTTCAATGCCAATACGTGCTTCGAAATACCAAAAGCTGCCGCAGTACTGGTGGACGCAGGAGATTGCCGAGCTTAGGCGTAACTGCTTCAAGCTTAAGCGTAAGGTGCCAAGAACTAGGAGAAGGAGTATGGACGCAACTTAGGCAAATCGAGACTACATGTGCTCCAAGAAAGTGTTGAACTGAGCCATCAGTCTCAGCAAACACTGCAAATGGGTAGAAATCCAGGGAGCCGTTAATCCCGACGTTGGGAGACTTGGGTACCAGATTGTGACCGGTAAGCTGTATGAACGGGCACCAACTACGATCCAGGAACCCGCAATGATGGAGATGATTGTAGAGGAGTTATTCCCCACCTATCCATCCAGAAACATCGTAGAGGAACCCCTGTCTGAAACAGTCCCTTTTTTTACTGAAGAGGAACTGTGGTCGGCAGCCTCAAATATTCCCTGTGGTAAGGCACCGGGCCCCGATGGTGTCCCGCCGCAGGTAATCAGGCTAATGGAAAATGAATTTTCTTCTTTGCTACTCCACTTGTTTAACTGCTGCCTCTCAGCTGGAGTTTTTTACTCGAGGTGAAAGAAGCAGAAGCTCGTTCTGATCGACAAGGGTAAGGGGGTCCCAATCACAGCATCTTCATACAGACCTCCCTGTATGCTTAATGTGATTGGGAAACTCTTCGATACCCTACTAAGGGCCAGGTTGAGAACGGCTGTGCAGGCGGCGGGACGCGCTGCATATAACTATGCAAAAATGATTAACATTAGGCAGTGTTTTTCTGTGCAGGCTCAATCCTATTTAAAAGGAAGTTGGGCTTATAGAAAAATATTTATTTATATTATTCATTGATTAAAATGAGGTGATTAAATTTTCAGATTAGAACTTGAGTCCAACAGCCTAAAGCGTTGAAAATGTTTTGATAAATAAGTTTTAAACTATATCGTGTATTGTGTCAATTTTTAGTACACTGCAATAATAGTGATGAGAATATACGTGCCGATCACTAATGCATAAAAGTGACGATTACTGAAGTAAACAGTTTAAGTGGCTGACTATGACGCATTTGCATAAGTTGAATTTTAATCGTGAATAAAAATTGACTCCAATAAAATTTCTATGGGTACTACCGAATAGTGATATACACTTGTTTGCCCGGGCAAAAGATATAGAAGCTAGTGATGGGACATTGACATCGAAATATTCGAAACATCGATGTTTTGGTTCCGATATATCGATGTTGAACATCGATTTGATGTCGCTGTTTCTGTTCCTTTCTGGCTTACTAATTTCGAATATCTATGAACCATCGACATAATAGGATGACATAATAGCCTGGCCTTTTCTAAGGATGGTGACTGGTGATTGGTCAATTAATCCTTTTCTAATGAAAGCAGATGGAAGATGACTAGAATCAATCACCGTCCTTAGAAAAGAATAGGTCGATTTTGTCAATTTGTCCTGTCTTTATATTTTTTGTAACACTTCTGATGCCCGTAGCCAGTAAGCCAGCAGTTGAGTATATTATATTTCGATGCTGTGAACTGTTACTAAACTGAACTTTTATTGGTTTAATTATCACAAATAACTGTAGAAGGTAGGCTCTTCGTTAATAATAATATTAGTTTAGGGAACATAATTAATAAGTCTAGACACCATTTATTAAGTCAAAATCCAATAACGTACAAAACTTTAAAGATACCCAAAAATGCTGAAATTCAAAATTTGGAGAGTTCCAAGAGTTTTTATCAGAGTTCAGGTAGCCTCCTCAATAGTTCTACAAAAGAGTCTAATAACATATTTCGTAGGCTTTTGGATTTTGAGTTTATCGAAAAATACTATTAGACTTTTTTGTAGATCTATTCAGGGGACTATCAGAACTCTGATCAGAACTCCTGGAACTTTTTCGAAAAATTTCTCTGAAATTTTAGGGTTTTCAAAATTGTGTAACTTTTGATTTTTGAAGTTGTTCGAAATTATTTTATTGCAGAACTCTAGAGCTCTTTTAGATCTACAGGAATATTAAATAAAAAGTTGATTTTTTTTAAATAAAGGGGTTCGATCTATTTTTTGATAAAATTTTCTTGGGCCTAATTTTTGGGAAATATTTCTAATAAGTATCAGGAGCTCTAGCACTACCAAAAAAAATATACATGAAAAAGTTATTTTTGGTCAGGATTTATACTATTTTAGATCTTATGTTATTTTGATATTATTTTATTGGAACCTAAAGCCAAAATCACGTCAAAAATTATTTCTGTCTCATTAGGTGTGTCAATTAAAATACCTTCTCTTTGTAGAAAGTTAAACTCATCTATGACAATTTGGAAAACATAAGCGTTTTTATACTGGATTCTGTTATTCGCATGAAAGAGAAGAGCTATAAAAATATTTTAAATTAATGAATTGACTTCTGGAGGTAAACACATTACAGAGTAATAAACTGCTCCAATTTTCTGGATTGAAGCATATGATCCAAGCAGAGCAAAGTAGAGAAATAGAGGAAAAACTAGCTTCCCTTGTACAAAATTTTCGAAAATTTCGGTTTCCTATTCCAAGTGCTCAACGTATTTCTTAGTTTTAGAATAGAGTTCTGGTAAACTGAAAATCAGTTTTAATACTTGTCTCGCGGGAAGAAACTTGGCATGAACGGGGACAATTTGTTTAAAACCAATACCTTCTTTAAATTTGCTCTCGACAAAACAGCCAGTCTCACTTAACGCTTTTATTCCTAAATGATCTGAACTTAAAGATGAAAAAGGATTTAATAATGAGTCCAGCTGCTCATCTACAAAAGAAATTGTCACCTTATCAACATTTGAGTCCTTTAATGTTTTATGTAACTTACTTTTTAGACACGAAGACAGTCAGTATTGAGTTACAAGCCCTTTAGTCATAATTTCGAAATTACTCGCGTCTAACATGCACATATCTTCAGCATTGCCAGAAGAACGAGTACTGCCTCGCTTTCCGATGCATTAGCACCAGAAGTGCACCAGAAGCGCGAGATGTTTTTTTAGATGACCCCAATTTTAAAATAAATGGCAACAGTTTTTTCCACCGCACTTAAAACTATCAGTCTCATTTTTTCGATGAACAAGACAAGAGTGAAAAAATAAAGCCTTTACAGGCTGCACGGTTTCTGAGATGCTTGGACTTCTTTTATTGAATCACAATCACAATCAATTCTGCAAAAAAGTTGCACATGTTAATTACAACATATAAGAAAACACGGTATAATGTATGGCACTCAGAATAAGATAGATGCATACGTAGGCATCCCTACTGAATTTCAGCCCTGTTAGGTCTCCAAATCTTTGTTTTTTTTTCACCGTCCTGTTCTTGTAATTTCTGCACCTTTACAGGAATGAGAGAAAAAAGATGGACAAACTTCCGAAGTAAATCAGCATCACACTCTAAAACAAGAAAAAAAACAATTTCAGATGCACAAAAAATGAAAATATTCTTAACAAATGTATAGAAACCATAATAATGATAATTAAATAAAAGACAAGAACATACCAGGTGTTATCTCAATTTTTGATAGTTCTCTCTCAACTTTGTCTGCGAAAGTATATCCCAATGAGAGAAAAAGCTTAAAGCTATATCTTCAAAGCGCACAAAAGAAGAAAAAGAAAATTTAACCTTAGCAATATTAAAGCAGGTTCAAGGTATATTAATCAATATACTAAGTAAAAATCAAAATACCATTTGTTACCCATTAGGCTGCTGTAAGCATGAATATTCATTGAAGTAATCTGCCACTTTTTCTGTTGGATTGCCTCCACTAAGAAACTTAATTAACCTATGGCCTGAAACAAAAGACCTTAGATACTTATGGGTCCAAGTGGGGAACCTCACATGACGAGTTTGTGAGTATCTTCACTTGGGGTGACTGCCAGAGAGATTGATCAGCAACCTGGGTCGGAGCAGTGTTGCGGAATGAACGTGTTATTTAAATGAATAACACGAGAATTCTAGATCAATCTAAAAGTTTTATAACCCCTTCCTCACACTATTCCCTTCTCCACCGAGTGAGTCACGCCTACCCTGAAAGGGAAACGGATTAATGGTGTCATAATAATAATAATTTTAGTATTCTTCTTTCAACCCTGAAATGTATATAAAAGGTATATATAAAAGGAAAAGGACAATTTTTATTTTTTTGCCTGGAAATAATATGCGCAAGATTTTTCTTCTGTATTCTCCAGAAGAAATAAATTTAAAATATGTATACCGGGTGACATTATAAATATTACAGTAGTAAAAAAGCGACTGTTTACTTAGGCCAAAGCAAAATATTCCTTTATTTTTGTTTTTTTGTAAAATGATTTTTCAGCTCCACTCTACGGATTCACCTGCCCCTGGCCACTTATCCGCTCATCGCTCCTGTTAATTTATTACTTGAGAGTTGAGGTCTTATTGTTCTGCCACTACCGTTTTAGGGTCAGTTAGTATTTCGTGTCACCAAAAACACTCGACTCTGTGTGGTTTATTGCACTCGTCATGAAAGCTTAGGGTGATTTGGACTGACTGGTCAAATATACTGATGACTACTGTCGGCGAGAAAATCGGTGTGGGCTAGTTGCGCATGGGATCTTCAAGGGACGGATTAGGAGGATCATAAGCTCAATGATGGAGAGGTCTCTTTTAAGGATCATTGATGAGTGATTGATCATATCATTGATAGATCATTCAGCATCATTGATGAGTGGAACATCATAGTACCCTCTTCAGAGTCATTAAAACGTCATTAAAACTCACAAAATATACTTATTGGAAAAAAGTTACAGAAAATACTGGAGGCCTTATGGCCGACAGTATCAAAAACATGAACCAGGGAAGTTGGGAACCTGTAGTTAGGACGAACACCAGCATGAAGAAGAAATCTTCCAAAATATCAAATGACGAGCCCTCCAAAAAGGCGAATAAGGACAAATAAACCCTGGAACTTTCCAACAAATTCGACGTCCTTAAAAATATACAGGACGCACAAACAACTAGTGCAAACATGGATACCACTGACAATAGCAGCGTCGCATCTGAAGATGAATCAGAAATAATGGAACTGAAGCCAAAAAGCCAACCTCCACCACCAATCATCGTTAAATCTGAGATCCAGGATCTCCAAGGATTACTAAAAGCATTAAAATCAAGGATGGAAACACCACCTACCCTGAAAATCAACAACGGGATCTACCTTTAAACATAACTCCTCACAGGACCATGCTGAGTTGGTCCAGATTTTCATGAGTCGAAACCTCAACTTTCATGCATATGCTGCGAAGGATGCAAAATCACTCAAAAAGGTCATCAAAGGCCTTTCTGACCTCCTAATCCAAGACATCATCGACGACCTGGATGAGCAAGGGTTCCCAGGTGTAAAATGAAACAGAAGGCTGGGCCAAACAAACTCACCCATTCTTCATGATCTCACTAAGCCCAGGCACAAAGTAAATACATCCTCTATGTGAAATTGAGCGGTATAGAAATCTCACTGGAGCCACCCAATGTCATGAGTGCCAAGGGTTTGGCCATGGTACTTCACACTGAAATCATCTTCCAAAGTGCGTCAAGTGCGCAGGACCCCATATCACCAGCGAATGTAAAAAGGATCCAGAGATTCAACCAACCTGTGCAAACTGTAAAGGATCGCACACGACAAACTATAGGAAATGCCCATCGTACGTCAAGCATATCAACCAAATCGAGCTGAGAAAGAAGCAAGGTAAAAAAAGAAACCAATCAAACAGATCACATCTAAGCTTCAAACCTACTGAGCTCCTGACACTAGCGCCGACCGTCGCCCGAGTGGGAATAACCTCCCAGGACAACATCATCCAGAAACTTCAAGTCTCAAAGAACAACGCAAAAAGGCAACCGATCTCACCTGCTACCAGCTCAACAAAACTCGTAAGCAGTATAAGTACCGAAATCAACTCACTAAATGAACAAATTGATCTTGTAGAATTTCTACATTTATTACAAAAACTAAATAAGTCACTTACAACTTGCAATACTAAAATCGAAAAATTTACATTAATGACTCAAATACTGCTTGAATATGACTGTGATGAGAGACAGACGTCATATATTTTTAATCGCATACTAGAATGCCAACGGACTCGCTCAAAACATTCTAGAAATGACGACATTTTTACATACACATGACATTGATATTATGTTCATCAGCGAAACCAGATTCAAAAACAACCCAAAGCGCAAAATCTCTGGGTATAATATAATTAGAAAAGATAGACCTGATAATACTGGGGGAGGGGGTTTAGCTATTTTAATTAAAAAAGATATAATTTTCTACAAAATTGACACTAATACATCCAATCTTGAAGCAGTGGGTATTACACTGAAAAATAACCTAATAATTATTTCGGTGTACTCTCCACCCCAATCTACTCTAATTTCATCAGATCTTGATAAAATTTTTTTACTAGGTACAAAGGTCCTTATAGCTGGGAAAATTAATGCTAAAAACACGGCATGGAATTGTAGTTCGAACAATAAGAATGGTAATTTCTTGCTCAATTACATCAATAGCAACGCCTATAATCTTGAATATCCTTCAGGCTACACCTTGTATCCATATAATTAAAATGCTGCCCCCAACACAGTAGATATTGCATTAACCAAAAACATTCAAAATCTTGTTAGCATTGAAACAATGAATGAGCTTCACTCAGATTATAATCCTGTCATCATAGAATTGAACAAAAATAGAGAGAACATCCTATTACCGCGTAAATCATTCCTAAATTATAAAAAAGCAAATTGGAATGGTTTCAGGGAGGACGTAAATTGCAACAAAAAAATTAACGGT
This sequence comes from Druon quercuslanigerum, assembly GCA_010014905.2. NCBI lineage: Eukaryota > Metazoa > Arthropoda > Insecta > Hymenoptera > Cynipidae > Druon > Druon quercuslanigerum. The sequence continues at coordinate 1,327 of JAAAKG020101136.1, read as the reverse complement.
GCACCTAAAACAAGAGAACAAATAGACAAAAATGTTAACAATTTGACAACCGTTATTAATAAAGCAATCATGGAAAACATCCCATTATCTGAACCTTTTGATCGCAAAGACTCTACACCGCCTCATATTAAAAAACTAATTCGAGATAGAAATAAAATTAGGAAAGCGTGGCAAAAAACTAGGGAACCATACCTAAAAAACATTACAAACAGGTTGACTAAATTAATTGAAAGGGAACAAACCTTATACAAAAATAATAAATGGTCTGATAAATTTAAAAAACCTTAAAAGGTAAAGACAACTCACTCTGGAATCTAACTAAAATATTGAAAGGGAATTGCTTCAACCTAATACCAATGCTGCACGGCTCACGAGGCCTTGTTTTTGAAGATAATGATAAAGAAAATGTCTTCGCATCCCAGTATGAAAAAGTTCACGTCATGACTGAAGAAATGAGTAACGACTCTACTCGAAAAACTGTGCATAAAATCTACACTGAAATTCTTAACTCTAGTATTAACTTGGAACATATAAAACTTGTAACAGCAAAAGAAGTCAAATTAGCAATTAGAAAAACCAGGCCAAATAAAACCCCTGGCTGTGACAGTATCTCTAATAGGGTTCTTAAAAATCTGTCTAAGAAAATCATAGCAGAAATTACATATATATTTAACGCCTGTTTTATACTTTCCTATTTGCCTACCGAGGGGGAAAATGCAATAATCCTTCCAATACATAAAGCGGAGAAAGAAAAAATCTTCCCCCAAAGCTACCGTCCTATAAGCCTTCTTCCGACTCTCAGTAAAATATTTGAAAAAATTATTTATAACAGATTCCGGGATCATGAATATGCCCGCCGGCAAATAATATCTGAACAATTCGGTTTTCGACAAAAACATAGCACAATGCACCAATTAGTTAGACTTACCAATTGAACCGCTGCGACCAAAAGGGGACACGGCCGGATTCAGCCTGAGAAGTATTGTCCTGAGTGTCAATTTTTAAAATCTTTCTAATTTCAATTTTAAAGACTGATGCATGTAGAGTAAAAAGTGGATTTTTTTAAAACGAAAAATTCCAATCTTTTTTCACTTCAACTCGCGCTAATTTAGCCAATTTTCATAATTTCCTGAGTTCCCCAATACAAAGTACGTGTTTAAGTCTTCTGAAACTATCTAAGCAAGAAAAACGAGAATATTGTAATAAACAAAAAAGTTATTAATTTTTTTGTTTAGGCAATGCAAAATCATGAATGTTAACCTTCAAGCGCCTCGTTTAACGAATGAATTTTAAGCTACGGAAAGCTTTCAGTGAGAAAGTTGTTCAT